>JASDQU010589239.1:76747-98228 GCA_032191745.1 Picea mariana | reverse complement strand
ACTATCTCAAATTTCCTTCTTGACAGCTTTAACATTCTCTGCTCATCAAGAGTTTTCCAACGACTATAATTTCACTCAAAATTGATCTCTAAATCGAAAGTTATGGCCCTCCAAGGTTCTCAGGTTATCATGGTCAATATCTATAATACCTCAGTTTTGAGCCCCATATTAAATAATGTATTTTGTTAATCTATGAAAGGCCAAAGTGGCCAAATAATTAAAAGAGGCCAGTGTGCCTAGGAAATGTAATGTTTTGATCATTATTAATAATAAATACATGAGGGTGCTAGACGGACAAGGACAAGAATTATAGGGGGCTATGATTCCACAAGAGAGGGGGATTTAGGGGCTAAGTATTTATTTATATTTTATGTACCCATAATTGTTTTAATGGAGAGGAGTGGTTACATGATCTTCTTAGGGGAGGCCATGTGGTTCTTGATTTGCAAGTAAATATATAAACCCATCTTGTGGGTTATTTGAGGGTTCTTCTTCTTCTTCTTCTCTCATTTATTCATTGTTCATTGGTCACACCTTTCATTATATTCTCTTTCCATTCATTCTCTCACCCACTCTTCATTCTTCATTCATTTTTTATCTTGGCTTGAGAAAGAAAAATGAATTATGGAGAGGATTCATGGTTGGGTTGGCAGTAATGACTACTAGTGTATTCCAGCCATGAATTAATGCATGCATGTCTGAGATGCTTTGGCATGTGTTAAGTTTTTCTCACATCTATGAATCTTGAGAGTCCCATCATGGAGATTCTTGACTAGATGCACTAGAGCCCTTGAAGGAGGTGGACAACCTTAGGGACAATGTGGAAGAGAAGGGGGTCCATTCTCTTGGGTTGTTTAGGTTGGATAGAAGAGAATTGGTGTACCTTGGATTTTTGTGTGTGTTGAGAAGTCGATGAGAGATTGAGTGCTAATTGGTTTGGGAAGCTGAGTGACACTCTGGAGCCATCCTTGTGGACTCATAGCCCTGGCTCAAGGGTGACATTGTTGTTGAGACTTGGAACAACAATGTCTATGGTTGGGTGAAACGTCCTTGGTTTGCAGTCAATTGGTGATTCATTTCATTAAAGATAAGTTTTCTTTGTCATGTGTTTATCTACTTATACATTTATTTTCGTTGTGTATTGATTAATATCTCTAAGATGTGCATTTTTTATTTTCCTGATTGTTGGTTATTGCTATGCATCACATGTTTAAACATTTTGTATACTATAGCATGAATCTTGATCTCTGCATGTGAATATTTCATGCCTCTTAATTAATTAAAAATTTATTAGAATTCAAAATTAGTTCAGAAACGAGCTTGAAGTAGCGTGCCAATCATGTGAGTGGTTGGGTACGTTACATATTGGTATCAGAGCTTTAGGTTGAAACATCGGACCAGTATGGGTAGAACTGTGGACATGGTATAATGGTTAAAAATGGATATGTCCTTGCGATCTT
The DNA here is from genome assembly GCA_032191745.1 of Picea mariana. Taxonomy (NCBI): domain Eukaryota; kingdom Viridiplantae; phylum Streptophyta; class Pinopsida; order Pinales; family Pinaceae; genus Picea; species Picea mariana. Next base: position 96,768 of record JASDQU010589239.1, on the reverse strand, counting down.
AAAGCTCGAGAGAGATAACGCTGCAGATATCTCACATAATCCAGAGTGTCGTGCATACATCGATCCTTTGTAAAGGATCATAAATTCATGGTCGTTCCTTTTGGATCTCGGGAGCGATCACAGTCGTTGATCGAATCCAAGAAAGAGATGAAAAAATTTGGAACTTCATAGCTTCAACAATTATGGGAGATAGGGAAGAAGCATGAAAAAGGTCGAAGTCACAAAGTCCAATCGACCGTCCAATCTGATAGGAGGCTCGGGTGAAATCTCAGTAGTTGGTTAGGGTCATCCGGTGTTGACCACTTCGGGAAGTTTAACTCCGGGAGAATCGAACCATTTTAAAACTACTATAACCCGGAGTCCCGGAGCGTTAAAGTCCTGAAATCTTGTCGACCGTTAGATCGAGGGAAGAATTTGGGAGTAATGTCGACCATCAAATTTGGAGTAGAGATGGTGGACTGTCCATTTGATTGATGACGTGTTATATGCCATGTGGCAGGGGTATTGTGTGGGGACACGTGTCACCTGGATTCAGTAACTTTTGGACCCAAACCTGTTCATTTTTTAGTGACATGTGGCACACATTCCATGGGTCAACGTCACTATAGGTGACATCAGCATGCCATGTCATCTACAGGAATATGGCCTCTAGGGGTGTCCAATGTCTCTACTAGCGAAAGTTTTGAGTACCAAAGTCACGAATTTATGGAGACCTTCGATCTAAGATCCCTTCGGGACCTTTCTCAACCATTAGATCAAGCAGGGGAAGGATGGTGTAAGAACTTTAGAAAATATCAGTCCGGGGAAGTGAAACAACTTGAGAGTTGAAATGTCTCATAGTCTTGGAGTGTCAAAGTCCCAAAATGATTAAGGATTGTCCATCCCAATGATTGATTAATTCATATTTATTGGATTAAGATAGTGGGAGGATAACATAAGCGGAGGGGTTAACCGATGGTAAGTGGTCATCGTCACTTTATGACCGTTTCGACATGTATAACTCTTGAGAAGTTGAGCAACTCATGAGGGGAAATGTCACGGAGTCCTAGAGTAATGAATTCATGCAAGTCGTTGATATAAGACCCTCTAGAATTTCTTGTGACCACCTGATTAAACAATGGAAGGATAGGGTAAGTGATTCGGTGGGTAAAACTCTAGGGGGGTTGAACAAATTAAGAATTGTAATGTCTCGAAGTCTCGGAGCATCGAAGTCCCAAACTAATTAAGAACCGTCCATCCCATCACTTGATTAAGTCATGGTCATTGATCTCGTTGAAGCCTCCAGATGGGGTGGGACCATCAATTCAATGGGATATCAAATCTTGACCGTCTGATCTACTAGTGGATTTTTTATAAGGGTTCAGTGAAGTTTACTCTGGGAGAAGTTGAAATATTGAAAAGGGAGAATAGTCGAAGGACGAATTTCGGAGGACTTGGTCCCAACATCGGTCCCATGATAAGGTAAAAGGTTCAATTCGAGGCATGAAGGGCCTATAAGTAACCAAGCACTTGGACATTATGTTCGAACAAGCTCCTATGTAGAAGAATACAAAGGAAGGTGCTAAAGAGTTAATAAGCCTGTGGTTTCCATCCGTGGTCACATGGAAAGTGGTTTGAAAGAAGCACCTGTGTAGAATTTGAATTATGTACCAGTTAAAGGAGTTGTGGAATATTGCGACAAGATCTTGTTGCAAAACAAAATAAAAGGGGTTGGAAGTGATTTTTCGGGAATCCATAACTTTCAGCTCAGATATCAAATTGGGGAAATATTATAGTCATTGGAAAGATGATTCAGAGGAGAATAACATGAAAGTGTTATAATTTGAATAATAATAATATATTTCTTCATGAATTGAGAAGAAAAAGGACTTGTAGCCTTGTTTGACAATTTTTTTTATAATATGCATAATTCTAACAAAATGGTTGCTTACACATTTTGTAGAATTAGGGGGTGTAAACATATCAGTTCAGTATAAGAATACATATTCAAGAAATATAAGAAGGAGAGGGAGCTTACAACCATGATAAAGAGGCCAAAGGTCAAAATATCAGTGTTGGTAATGGAGAGATAGAATCCAATAGACACAAGGGCAGAGGGGACAAAGAAACATTGGTAGAGATTATGAGAAGCCTAAGAATAGAAGTGCAGAGTTACAAACCAGAAAATGAGAGGTTGATGAAATAAAAAAATCAAAGAAATGCTCAAGTGATGCAAAGCTTAAATCAGTTGCAGAGGCAAAAAAAGAATGGATCAAACTCAAAACATGAGGAAGAGGGAAGATGTCATGAAAGAAGAGATGACCACAAAAGAGTTGGTTATTCAATAAGTGCTAGCAAAACTCATAGAAATCACTCACCTCCCTACTCAGCAAGGAAATTCAATGCATCTGAAGATTCCATAAGTAGTCCATAGGTGTCTCATGTTAGGCACCAAAGAAGAAGACATGAATTGGACAATTTGCAAGGAGAGTTGAGGAAGCTTAAGCCACCATCCTTTGATGGTGAAAGAGAAAGGGAAGATGATCCTAAAGCATGGTTTCTTGGACTTAGGAGGTATTTTAAATTGCATAAATACTCATCAAACCTAAAAGCTAGAATTTCCACATACCATTTACATGAGAAAGTTGTTATGTGGTGGGATCAACTGAAGCAAGTTGAGCGCATTAATGAGAGTAGGATCACTTGGAAGTAGTTCAAGAATTTTTTTCTGAAGGATTACCTTTTAGAGCACTTCTATGAAAACTAAATGTAGGATTTCTTTGATCTCAGGATGGTGAGCATGACCATGGAAAAGTACAAAAATAAGTTCTTGGGGCTGCTAAAGTATGCGGGGTTTATAAAATATGAGAAGGTGAAAGTACAAAGATTTTTTAGTGGACTAGCATCCTTTTATAAAGAGAAGATTCAATATGATGAACCTAGGACTTTGATTGGGACCATTAGGAAGGATATGTACTTGTATGAGCAAGGAAAGGGTAGAGAGTCTTTGCAGAAATATTGGAATGGATTGGTTGGACAAGCATCATGTTGTCCTAGATTGTCATAACAAGACATTTACATGTCTTGATGAAGAAGGAAAAAATAGCACTGTGAAAGGAGATCCAAGACCCAAATATATAAGGGAGATTTCATCCTTACAACTGAAGAGATGTTTCAGAAAAGGATGTTAATCATATGCATCCCATGTGGAGTAGCCAGAAAATACAAAGGGGCCAAGCCTTGAATAATTTTCGGTACTGCAAGAGTTTGAATATATATTCCAATAAATACTCAGGTTGCCACCAAAGAGGGAGATAGATTTATCTATTGATTTAGTGCAAGGAGTTTCCCCGATATCAAAAACACCTTACAGAATTAGTACACCAGAATTAAAAGAATTACAAATGTAGTTGGAAGAATTGTTGAAGAAAGGGTACATACGTCCAAGTGTTTCACCTTGGGGAGCACCAGTGCTCTTTGTCAAAAAGAAGGATGGAACTTTGATGTTGTGTATTGACTTTCAACAACTGAATAAATCCACTGTGAAGAATAAGTACCCTCTACCCATAATTGATGAATTCTTTGATCAGCTTAGAGGGGAAAATATATTTTCAAAGATATACTTGAGATTGGGATACCATCAGGTAAGAATCAAGGAAGAAGACATCCAAAGGACAACCTTTAGAACCATGTGTGGGCCTTATGAATTTGTAGTGGTGCGATTTGGACTATCCGATGCACCAGTTGTCTTTATGTGCTTAATGAATGGCATATTCAAAAATTATTTCGATAAGTTTGTCATAGTATTCTTGGACGACATACTTATCTATTCTAAGTCAGAGGAAGAGCATGAACATCATCCAAGATTGGTATTGCAAGTGTTGAGGGAACATTATTTGTATGCCAAGCTTAGTAAGTGTTATTTTTACCAAAAACAGATCCATTACTTGGGACACATTATTTCATAACAAGGTATAGAAGTGGATCTAGAGAAGATTGAAGCCATTAGAAGATGGCCAACACCCAGGAATGTTTCAGAAATCAGATCTTTTATGGGGTTAGTTGGTTACTACAAAATATTTATAGCAGGGTTTTCTAAGATTGCTCATCTCATCACTTCTTTCCAAAAGAAGGGAATTAAATTTGAATGGACAACGGAGTGTGAAGAGAACTTTAATTTGTTGAAAGAATTACTTACTAGTGCTCCTATTTTAAAGATTGTTGACCCAAATGAAAGTTTTGTGGTATGTACATATGCATACAAGGAAGGACTTGGTAGAGTCCTTACTCAAAATGGACATGTCATTGGTTATGAGTCTAGAAATCTTAAAGAACACGAGAGGAACTATGCCACACATGACTTAGAACTTGCTACCATTGTTCACACATTGAACATGTGGAGGCATTATCTCATGGGGAAGAGATTTGAATTAAGAACAGACTATTTCTTGACTTCTACAGGGCTTCAGCCTGGATTTTCAAGGTTTCGTGACTAATATACGGCCATTACAAGTCATAGAAACTTAAGGAGAAATATATTGTTGGATCTACAAATTATCCCTACAGAGATATTAAGTTTTCAAGCACACAACAGTTCATACTTGTCTCATTTCACAATTATTAGATCAATAATAAACATTACAATGTATCTCAACTTGCATGCATTCAAATTGTAGATTATAAACAACAAATTTTCTCTTAGATTCAAACATTTGCACAAGCATTCATATATACCAATCAAAGTCAGTTTTAGTGCAAATTAGCACTTATGTGATTAGGGAGTTTCCAAATCCAACTAAGTGAGAGAGGACGCTTTTCCTCCCAACATTACGCCTTGTTGTAAAGTCACTTCCTAAAGCATGCCACCCTCATGCCAAGCCATGATACCACCAAGGAAATTGACTCGGCAGAGTTCCTAGTTTGCGATGATCCAGGAAGGTTACTCTACTTCCTCCTATGACACAACAAAAGTTGCCACCTCCCACTGAGCTTTGGGTATCTGTAGGTTTATCAGGTGGTTTGTCAACTAGATTTCTTTTGCACAAGGGAGCCCCTTCTCTGCTCAACATTCCCTCGAAGACCTTCCCTTACTAGTGTCGGTTTTTGTCTAGTAACCACCAAGTTGCATCCCACTATTACTCCAGTTTGGAAATCAGGGTCTTCTCTATTCAGGGTGATCATCAACAACTCACACAAGCTTCCTATTTTCTTCCATAAATATCCTCTCTTTCCTTCTTTTTCATCAATCAACGCATTCAAACATCTGCACGTTGTTCTCTGTTATATGCTCTTTGTTCTGTGTGTGCATTGTTCTCGTCTCCTCTCTCCTTTTTTGTGTGTGTTTTCCTCCTCTAGTATTCTTCTCTATCTCCTCATGATCTTTGTGACTTCCTACAGGCATAACTTGTAGTATCCCATTCACAATATGAAGGGGTGGTTCCATGGTATCCCCTATCAGTTGTTCAATCGGCCTTTTCCCTCTGCAAGGGTCAACTTCCTATATTTATTAATTACTCAACCATCAATGCGACCCTCTTAAATGGTCATGTGGTTTCATGTATGCCTAGTATGGTCGTAGGTGTATTTATTTATGTTTACAAGCATAAACAAGCTTGTTGTGAAAGCTTCCTATTATCTTTGTTGATGCATCTCAACTCCACTACACTCAACGGTTACATTAGTCCCTTTGCCTCATCAATTTCCTCTGGTGTATCATGGCCAATACTATCAAGGTTGTTCCTTCTCAGTCAACATTTTGGTGTTTATATTAAATCAAAACACAATTACATGCCTCATAACATTAGCATATGAAGTTTGTGCACAATTACAATCTTGGGGGAAAATAGGGTGTTACATTCCCCTCCCCCTTAGAGAAATATTGTCCTTGGTGTTTAAAACACCATGTATATACAATTATACAGTAAACAAAAATGGTTATGCCATTTTCATGGCGTCTTCCATATCCCATGTAGCTTCATCTGCTCCAAAGTGCTTCCATTGCACCTTGACCTGCACGATGGCTTGGTTCTGGAGCATTGTTTCTTTCTTGTCCATGATGCATTAGGGTTCTGGCTATAAGTCTCCCTCTGGTTCCACCTATATTACATCCCAATCAATAGCAAGATTAGAATCATGTACATATTTCTTTAACAAAGACACATGTAATATGTTATGTGCTCTAATAGTAGGTGGTAAAGCAAGTATGTATGCTATTGGTCCTATTCTCTCTAGGATTTCAAATGGTCCACAATATCGGGGAGCCAATTTATCACGCATCCCCATTTTTAGAGAGATCCTCTTAGGTTTCACCCAGAGATACACTTGGTCTCCTACTTTGAATTCTCGAGGGGTTATTTTTCTATCAGCATAGCTCTTCTATCTATCATTGGAAATCTTTAGGTTTTTCCTTATCTTAACTATGGCTTGTTCCATTTCCTTCAGTAATTTAGGTCCAAGTGTGATTTTATCCATAGGATTGTTCTAACTAATCGAGATTCTGCACTTTTTTCCATACAGATCCTCGAACAGACTCATCGTTGATGATTCTAGATAACCATTGGTGTATACGAACTCTACCAAAGGTAGATATTCTTCCCATTGTTTGGGTCGATGCATAACATGCATCCATAACATATCGTCTAACACTTTATTCACCCTTTCATTCTGATCTTTTGTTTGAGGGTAGTAGGTCATGCTAAATGCCAATTGTGTTTCTAAACCTGCAAATAAGATTTTCCATCAATTCGAGGTGAACTTAGCATCTCTATCTAAGATTATGGTTTTAGGAAAACCATGCAATATGAATATTTCTTTCATAAAAACATCGGCAACATCTATTGCTTTATAAGTATATTTTATGGGAATAAAATGATTTTCCTTGCTCAACTTATCCACTACAACCATGATGGAATCATGTTGTTTGATTGTCCTTGGTAAACATGTGATGCAATCCATGGAAATCACTTCCCATTTCCACTCTAGTATTTGTATAGGCTACAATAGTCCAGCAGGGTGTATGCTTGACTTTTACCTATTGGTACTCCAAGCACTTCGCAATGTAATGAACAATGTCTTGCTTCATCCCATGCCAATAATACAATTGTCTCATTGTTGTTATCATTTTCTGGTAACCAAGGTGACCTACATAAGGTCTCATATGGAATTCATCCATAATCAAGAACCTCAAATCCATTGAATTAGGCACATACAACATGTTGTTGTACAACAACATATTATCATCCCTTAGATGATATCCTTCATACCTCTTTTCCCTGGGTTCCTACTGCAACTTTTCCTTCACTTGATTGAAGAACGCATATTTCTGCAAAAGGGTCTTAATCCTTAATTGAAAGTCAGACTCTCCTATGCTTGTTGTTGCTAATTGTATTGTCTAAACACTTTGTCCGAGCGTGTTGGCTACTATGTTCTCTTTTCATTTTAAGTGTTTGATTTCAAAGTCAAACTCACTTATTAGCGCCATCCACCTGGCATGTTTAGCATTCAACCTTGGCTGGTCAAACAAATACTTAGAACCATAATGGTCTGTCATGAGGATAAATCTCCTCCCGAGCAAGTAATGTCTCCACATATTTAGTGCATGTACAATTGTTTCCAGTTCTAGGTCATGAGTAACATACTTATGCTCATGTTCGCTCAACTTACATGATTCATAACAAACCACTTTTCCATATTGCATGATAACTCCATTGATTCCTTCTTTGCAAGCATCTTTGCAAACCATGAAGTCTCTTTCTGGGTCTGCAATATTTAAAACATGGGCGTTAGTCAATAACTACTTCAGTTGTTGGAAGCTATCTTCATATTTTGGTGACCACACAAACTTCTTCCATTTTCTTTGTAAGGAAGTAATAGGATTTTTGATCTTGGAGAATCCATTGATGAACCTTTTGTAATATCCAGACAATCCCATGAAGGATCTCACTTCTGTCACGTTTCTAGGGGCATGCCAATCCATGATTTCCTTGATCTTTGCAGGGTCTATTGCCACTCCTTCAACAAAGATTACATGGCCCAAATACTAGATTTCATTTTTAAAGAAATCACACTTGTTGAACTTGGTGTATGTTGATGATTGCAACTTCATGATACATCCTCTAGGACATGTTCTCCTCTAAGACTGAGTTGATTTGACCTGTGAGAGATCCCATGTGTTGGGTATGCCCATGTGATGGGTGTGTCGTTCCTTTCTAGACTGAGATGAGGCAATGTGTGCCCCTGTGTGGGGTGAGGATGCCCATGAGATGGGTGTGTCGTTCCTCTCTGGATTAAAATGAGATGATGTGTACCCCTATCTGGGGTGAAGGTGCCCATGTGATGGGTGTGCATCAAAATCTAGACTGAGTTGTTATGATGTGTCGTCTCCTGCCTTGTGGACTCGGTTGAGTTAGGATTGAGATGGTACTCCAGATGATTCTCCTGTGGACTCAGTGAGATAGAGATCTGTTGAGTAGAACGTCCCTGTGGCTGAGCACGGGTGGGCATGTCCCTAGTGGCTAAGCATTAGTGGATGTGTGAATCCCTTTCTATATTGTATGAGAGTAAGATTTACATGTTACCCTAATTGTGATGTAAAGGGTACAAGTCGGCTCCACCATATGTGAAAAATAATTAATGTTTATTGTAATAATTAATTATTTTTTGAGTTATTGAGGTCATCCATGTTGTGCCAATAGACACCACTTTTGGTCTATCTAGTCTAGTATAAATAAAGTTGATTTCCCCATTGAGGAAACACACAAGTCACATGTCATTGGGAAATTTCAGCAAGTACATTTCTAGGGCTGAAGTGCGCACCTCACTTGGGCGCAAGTTTCAAGGTAGTAGAGCACCCTCTTGTGTGCTTTAGGGTTTCATGGTTAGAGGATGTTCTCTTGAGAATATAGCAAAGGATTGTTGGGTTTTTCTCCCTTATTGAGAAGGGTTTTCCTAGGATATTTCTTGTGTTCTTGTGCATGGTTATTCTTCTTGTGATCTTGGTCATTGCAGCACTTGTAAATTGTGTAGTTGCATTTGTTCATGGTTCAAGTAAATGCTAAAATGAAATAAACCTCATGATTGAGCCTATCATAGTGAAAATTCAACAGTGTACAATTGGTGTTCTCTTAACACCTGTAGTACCATTTTGAGTTGTTCTTCATGCTCCTCTCAGTTCTTAGAATACACCAAAGTGTATTCCACAAATACTAAGAAAAACTTGTCTAAATACTTAGTGAACACATTATTCATCAAACACATGAACGTAGTTGGATCATCTGTAAGCCAAAATGACACTACAACAAACTCATAGTGTCGGTACCTTGTCCTAAAGGTTGTCTTGTGAATGTCCTCATATTTAATTTAGACTTGGTGATATCCCGACCTTAAATCTATGTTTGAGAAAACTGTAGCCCCTCTGAGTTGATCAAATATATTGTCTATTCTAGGAAAAGGGTATTTTTTCTTGATGGTCATCTTGTTCAGCTGTCTATAATCGATACATAGTCTCAAGGTACCATATTTCTTCTTTACAAACATGACTGGTGCTCCCCATGGAGACACACTCGGCCTCATGTAATCCTTGTCCAACATCTCTTTCAGTTTCACTTTCAATTCCACCAAATCTAGTGTACTCATCATGTATGGAACTCTTGATGCTGACACTACTCTAGGCACGAGATCGATTGAAAAATTAAGATCTCTTTTCGGAGGTAATCCAGGTACCTCCTCAAGAAACACGTCCCTGAACTCCCATAGCATTAGGTGATCTTCAGCCTTAAGCTCCTTGCCTTCTGTCGAGTTTAATACTTGTATGGAATACAAGGGACACCCTTTTCTTCTAAACTTCCTGAGTTGCAATGTTGATATTTGTCTCATAGAGATTGGCTTTTGAATGCCTTGCAAAACTATTGCATTGGCTTCCTCATCTTCACAATCTAAAATTTTCTCATAATAGTTTAATTTTTCCTTATGGGTGGCTAACCAATCCATGCCCAACAACACACCATAAGAACCAATGGGTAGGATATTTAGAACCACTTGGGTCTAAAATCCCTCCATCCCAACTAGACAAGATTCCACCACCTTCCTCTTTGTTCCACTGGCTAACTGAACTAACCACACTTTAGCGTGCTTCTTTTTTGTAATGAACATGCCTCAACCACTCGAGGTGAGATATAACTAAGATTAGATCCTAGGTCAATTAAAATAGAGATAGGTTGTTCAGTAGTAATACCTTCCAATTCCACCATAGAGGCTTGGTGGTCTGCTTGCTAATTTTCTATCGTTGCATAGATCCTCAACACACTCCTAGCTATGTCATTGACTGTAGCTACCTCCTGTACATTGTACACTCTTCGATTGTCATGTTGGAGGTGGGGAAAATCCCTCAATAAATGGAGCTCTCCACATCCCCCAGCATTGCAAGGGTCCTTTCTTGGGCTCCTTTGTTCTTTCCCTTGTTTTTTTTGTTGGTTTATTCCTACTTTGAGACAGAAAAAAAATTGGATGCAAACTCCTGCTTGACTGACCCACTTGTTCATCCTTTCTAGATTTCCTGTGGGGAAAAGGCTTGAATCCTCTCTTCTGGAATCCATTCATGTCCTTCCTTTTCCAATTTTTGGAAGACTCATGTTTGTGTTTAGACTCATCATAACAGCATTTGGCCTTACGAATGGTGTCCTCCAACGTCTTGGGTTTGTCAAAATAAATTAGATCTTGGTAGGACTGTGGTAACCCACTAAGAAAACGTTGGATTATCACCTTCTCATGCTTAAGGTAGGGAAAATACCTCAACAACTCCATAAATATTTTTACATATTGTTACGAGGGAAAAACTCTCTATGGCCAAGGGTAAACCACAATAGACAGGTATGACTGTAGAAATCTACTCAATTCCAACATATGTTATATAAACCAATGTGCAAGCGAGATAAGAAAGAAGCCTACCTCATTCCAACGTTTGAAGATGTCCACCGTTGAGCACTTCGACTCAAGAATTTATACATGTGACAAGTTCTCAACAAGCAAGTAGAGAAAGCATATGGTGATAATATAAAAGGTTAGCACATTAGATAGCATAATCCATTAATAAACATTACAAACATGCCCATGGATAATAATCATATATTTGCATGATACCAATAGGACAGGAAAGGAGTATTTCTATTAATAAATGATCAGCAGAAATGATAACATTACAGACTTCTGTGTCGACACGGTTCGAAACCAAGAAACCAAGTTCCTTCCAACTGGGTCTCCACCACTTCAATCCTCCACCAAAGGCAAGCTCATAGAAAAGAGACAATGAGGGTCTCTCAACAATAGGGAAAGATCTTTGGGGCTGAACACTATGTTCAGACTTGAGGGAAAAAGGGATGCAGACTCAATATGAAGTAATTTCTCAAGGGTAACTTTGCTCTCAAAGTTGAATGCTTTCTCCCTCCTTTTCCATAGCTCGGAATTACGCTCTTATAGCCTTCAAAATGCAACTGAAGGGTTGAGCTGGAACATTTCCAGTATATGGAAGGCCAAAGATCAGAGATCTCATGTCGTGACATGGAAACCCAGCTCCATTTTTGTATTTCCTAGCACAAATCCCGATGTACGTGGGCTGTAGTGGAGCAGCCTATGTATACGCATGTTGTATAGCAGATAGGGCACGTATATGTGGAAAAATGTGTATTTTTGGCTCTGGATTCATCAAAAAGGGATGATAAGACTGCATAGGGAAATGGAAAAAGGCCCTATGTGCAAGATAGCAATGGTGAGGCAAATCTTTCTATACAAGATGCCCCCTAATGTGTGAGATCAAAGGAGTATCTGCGATGGCCAAAATACATTATAAATAACTCAGGAGTGGAGTGGTAGAGAACCAGCTGGACGAACTCGATTGCTCATTACATTATGTATTGACTTTGCATACATGGTTTCCAAGAATACAATGCATATCCATGTGGAAAATATACCAAATAAGTGTCTGTGGCCATGAATAGGCAGATACAATTGTTGTTATATGCCAAAAGTTTTCATAGTCACGAACAAGGCCCAGTGAAACCAGTCTCAAAACCAATCTAAAGATACCTATATACCATGGAGTACAATTTGATCTCCCATGATCACTAAAGTTGAACAGGTGTTGGTACAATGAAAGGGAAGCAACAACTCAAGAAAGCTGCAACCACATAGTGATGTCTTCAAGTCTTCTACGCTATCCGCCAAGGGTGCAATTCTACATCATGTGAATAAAGGAGTTGAGGTCGAACATAATGAGACATCGTTTGATTACCGGTCATTGAGGTATACCGTTAACATACGTGAGAGAACCTACCAATAATGAAAGTAGGTATCAAGGCACCGAATACATTCCTACAAGTGTGAATAAAGGAGTCGATGTCGAACACTTGAGAAATCCATTGATCAGCAGACATTTATGTATTCCCATCTGGCAATGGCGAGAGAGACTGCCACTAATGACTGCAAGCCTCAAGGTACTCATAAAACTCTCGGTCGCATATCCAGAATAAATGAGTTGAAGTCAATGGAAAGAGACCCACTGAATAGAGAGCATTAAGGAATCTCTCATCATTCAACACAAGAAACAAAGAAGGAGCTTCATGATTTGGTGGAGATCGGACGAAGAACATGTTCACGAACCAATTACCCTGTGCATCTTTCGTGTGTATCAAATGCAAGCGGTACACGAGAAATACCCTCTGAATAGCAGCCAGTGATGAAAACTACTGACAAAGGTGAGGAAACGACCAATAAGGCTAATGGCATCCAAGAGACTGCACGAATCCCAAAGTGTGAATAGATGTATTGCCGTCAAACACAAGGGAAACCACCTAGTCAACGACCAATGATGAAATGTCGATTGTTGGGTTCAAGGTGGCCTACCGATGATGCAAGTAGGTCCAGGGTGCATGATAATACCATAGTATCATGTGATTATGAGACAAACTGAGGGTATGGTCGATATGCAAAGTCAATATTTCTGAGGAGTGGCCGACACAAGTTGATAGACTTCCTTTGAACAAGAGCATGAGACATATGGTGGAATCCAACAGCATAGACTCAATGATGTGAATATTAGATGCAGGAGGCATCAATAATGTTCTCTATAGGGACTGGAAGAGTAACCGACCAGTAGAGAAAACTCTGTGACGAGATTAGCTTCCTAAGGCCATGCTAAACCCAAAATTATGATGGCACAAGGACTCAATAATTTTGTGCTCTATTCAAAGGCGACACGACTGCTACCAATTATAATATAGTACTCCCTTCCTGCCTGTATTTTTTTGTTTTTTCATAACAAATGAATGTTATGATACAAAGGAGGAAACAAGTGTCGCAAGCAAGAAACACTAGTTCTAGCAGTGGAACGTACCTATGCTTAATGCAAGGAAATTCATGCGGGAGATGGACACTCGGGGTGATGTTCCCTCCAAGGTATAGGGTGTCAAATTGTGAAGGATATAAACAAGGCTCCGCTTGGTTGAGGATGAAAAAACTACTTAGGCAACGATTTATAACGTGAGGCGAGAACTGGCTAAAGGATCAATACTGCAAGCAAGGGCATGAGATGCAATCACAACTTAATGCCAAAAAATATCCTTTTTTATGTCTTTTAGTCTACTTGGTGTGAAAAAGGGGTAAACTTGTGCCAAATAGACGTCTTTTCAAATCCAATTTACGGGTGTGAAAAAGACAAGTTCACTCGGCAATCTTTTCTATTTTTGATAACGAGTCGGAAAAGAGCTTAACTAAGACTCGTGACCTTTCAAATCCAATTTAACGAGTGTGAAATGGACAAATCACTCAGCAATATTTTCGGTTTTTAGACAAGTCAGAAAAGAGCTTAACTAAGACTTACTAGAAATATTCTAGGAGGCAAGCCATGGGGGAGGCCAAGGCTCTCATACCGATCTTCTATGGAATGTCAGTGTCGTACGAAGAACTGACACAAGCTCGGGAAGAACCAAAGCTCTCCAAGTTGAGGAGGACAAAGTGCTAATGGAGGTTATCGTCTCCGTGTTATATCGGATAATGTCTCTTCCTAAAAAAGACATAGGCGGAGGCATTGAATACCCCACAAGACCATCCCAATCAAAGGGAACCTCGTCAAGACTTGGAGGGAGAGAACTCGGGAAGATTAAAACTCTCTCTTGTTCAGAAGGTGAAGTAATAGAAATGCTAAGGACATGGCATAGAAGGTATAGAACCAGAACCAAAAGAGCGGGATCGACCAAAAATTGCATTGGTGTGACCGCTTCCTTAGACTTGTCACTCTCCGAGAGAAGAGTGGGGTCGATCAAATATTGCATCGATACGACCACTTCCTCAACCATTGGTTGAATAGGATGCGATACAACAAGGTCAAGAGGTGCATCACCCCAAAAAACATGAGTGATGTTGGTCGAAGATTGCATCGACACGATCGTTGGTTGAACAAGATGTGGGGCAACAAGGTCAAGAGACGCATCGCCTTATGACACAGGAGAGGTGTCAGTCGAATATTACATCGACATGACCACAAGTTGAACAAAATGTGAGACAACAAGGTCGAAGGACGTATCAACCCCTAAAACAAAGGGGTGTCAGCCAAAGATTGCATCGGCGTGACTGTTGTATCAACCAAAGAAGGAACAGAGTGTTGTGAAACCATAGATGCCTCAGAACCTGAAGGGCCCTTAGGTGAGCCCCATGCTTCTAGTATCCCAACAGTGACAGGACAAAAATGAGTAAGGGGACTTCCTTCACAAGTCCTGCAAAGGAATCTAGGCTTATGTCTGAGACGTCTAGGCTTCTCAATCATATGAATGCCCATAGCATGACTTGCAGTGGTTGGTGACATGCTCCCAGCATGACTTGCAGAGGCTAGTAGCAAATCTCCAACATGACTCGCAGAGATTGGTGATGTATGTGTAGTGTGACTAGCAGTGACCAGACATGTGCCCCCAACATGACTTGCAGCGGCTGGTTGTAGGTCTTCAACATGACTCGCAGAGGTTGTCGACCAATCTCCAACATGACTAGCAAAGGTTGGTGATACAATGCTAGTATGGCACGCAGTGACTGGACTTGTGGTTGTGGTAGATTGTGTCATTTGATACCAAGGTCCAAGGAAAGATTGGTTTTGAGAAATTGCAGGCCAGGAAGGATTCTGGTTTACACCTTGTCCCTGTCCGACAGGATAGTATCCTCCTCCATACTGATTCATAGAGGGTTGTAGGGGCATCGACACTGAGGAAGCTACTTGCGAAGAGAAAGAGACATGATAAGGGTTACTCATGTGAGGATATATGTTGCCCCGAGATGTAGGAACTTCATGAAGGGGGTTGCCCATACTAAAATAACTTCCCCTGGATGAAACACCAGAGGACAGATGGAGGTCAGCCATGGGAAAAATGTTTGTAGGAACCGACATGGCAGAAGAAGGATAAGTGGACGGAGTGTAATAAGTAGAATGATTGCATAGTTGGGCACTTACTTCTCGCATAGTGGATTCGTAGGAAGGAAGATTCCAACCTCCTACCGTAAGAGTTGTTTTAAGGATATGACTCCCACCAAACGGAGAGGGATAAGAAGGAGGCATCATGCCCCCAGACCCAAAACTTGTATTTGCATAAGGAGGCGAGACAGAGGATGGTAAGTGCGAAGACATATCAGACATACCATGAGAAAAATTATTAGAGACCCAAGGCATTGGCTGAGTACCATAATTTTGCATACCATTATAAAAAGCGGATGGATTTTCCCCCATGAACGTCATGGGGTGGGTAGCAGTAAACAAGGGAGTAAAAGGAACTCCACTATCCATGATAACAAAGACTCAGCACAAAATCCTATGGTCAACTAATAATCAAAGAGCATACCAAAAAGTCAAAGACCAATATGCATGCAAACGGGCTAAAGTGGCTGAGTGGCCTCCCTTGCTAAAGAAGGTATGTCTCATCCAAGAGGGACCTGAGACTCTCCGCTGAATTTTGGAGGTAACAAAATCAGTTATAGGGGCCCTCATGGGCTTAACAACCAGTCGGTTAGATACCCCCG
The DNA here is from genome assembly GCA_032191745.1 of Picea mariana. Lineage (NCBI taxonomy): Eukaryota > Viridiplantae > Streptophyta > Pinopsida > Pinales > Pinaceae > Picea > Picea mariana. The sequence goes on along the minus strand of JASDQU010589239.1, from coordinate 80,739 downwards.
AAGAGGTAATCCTCCATAAAGGTTGTGTGTTGTCCGACCCCTATTTGGCCCAGGGTACAAGCAGAATAACCCCTGCAAGTAACCTATGAGATACCTAAGTCAAGCAACTAATAAACTACTATATAACCGATGCATAGGCGAACAGTCGTAAGTCCATATCACCGTATGGGCAGGGTAGAAAAGCATGAAACCTTGAAAGCACTGCCTCTCATAGAGGTATGGGTACTAGCAAGATCCCCAAATACGAATAAATCCACAAAAATATCTCTTACGCTAGGTGAGTATCCAGGGCTTATCCCTTCAACTAACTTCGCGCAACCTCGTGATTAACTCCAGTGTGAGTGGAGCCTCCTGATCTTACCAATTATACAATGGACTTCTCAACTCCCTGTCTCAGACACATATGTTGATTTAATTGCCTTGGAGAAGTTTACTCACAAAATCCTATTCCAATGCACTAAATCCTAGACTAGTTTGTGCACCCTAAAAATAAAATTGTGACTAATCAATTTTAGTTTAAAGCATAAATTTTATTGGTCGTGATTACTCAAAAGGGTATGGAAGTGAAATTCATGATGTTATGACTCTGCAAGAAGATAAATATGAAAATAATGCAAAGTGTATCTTTAACTTTTCAATGAATGATATGCTAATAAAAACAGTTCAATTTTCAATTTCAACTCTGCAATTCAGAAGTAAAATGCAATCTTTTTCTAAATGCACTAAGTTAATGATAAGGGTTCAAAGACAAAAATGCTAACCAATGAAAAATACCTATTTTTTTGTATTTTCAATATATTAAAGAGAAAATGCATGGACTAAAAAGCAACCTGATATATAAATTCTACTGTGCATAAATTAAATAACTCAAGAAGAATACCAAGCAGCCAAGCAAACAGCCCAGGGTTCAAGGACAAATCAAAAATGAAAAACAAAGAGAAAGACTATGCCCAAAAATTCAACTCCAAACAGGTTTCCTGTCATCCCAAAGAATCTCAACAGGCACTATAGAGACCTAAGAAGGCTCAGCAAACATCAAATCCCACCCAACAGTCACTAAACCAAGCAAACAAGCAAGGGAAAGTAGTATACACGATTGTTTAGGAGAACAGAGCATATATATGGATCCTGCAGTGAGACAACAAACGTGTATATGTGACTGTCAAGGAAAAAGGAGTGTATAGGCTTTAAAACAAGGCCAGGCAAGGGTAAAAAGGCTGAAAACTCAGACCTTGAGTGAACAGAATCTGTCAAGCATTGATACGACAAGAAACACAAAGGAAAAAGAGTAACGCAAGAAGAAAAAGTACTTCAACCCTTAGAAGGAAGATCTCTCCCCAGTATGGTCGCCAATTCTGTTACGAGGGAAAAACTCGCTATGGCCAAGGGTAAACCATAACAGACAGGTATGACTGTAGAAATCTACTCAATTCCAACATATGTTATATAAACCAATGTGCAAGCGAGATAAGAAAGAAGCCTACCTCGTTCCAATGTTTGAATATTTCCACCATTGAGCACTTCAACTCAAGAATTTATACCTGCGACAAGTTCTCAACAAGCAAGTAGAGCAAGCATATGGTGATAATATAAAAGGTTAGCACATTAGATAGNACAAACATGCCCATGGATAATAATCATATATTTGCATGATACCAATAGGACGGGAAAGGAGTATTTATATTAATAAATGATTAGCAGAAGTGATAACATTACAGACTTTTGTGTCGGCACGGTTCGGAACCAACAAACCAAGTTCCTTCCAACTGAGTCTCCACCACTTCAATCCTCCACCAAAGGCAAGCTCATAGAAAAGAGATAATGAGGTTCTCTCAATAATAGGGAAAGAGCTTGGGGGTTGAACACTATGTTCAGACTTGAGGGACAAAGGGATGCAGACTCAATATGAAGTAATTTCTCCAAAGTAACTTTGCTCTCAAAGTTGAATGATTTCTCCCTCCTTTTCTATGGCTCGGAATTGCGCTCTTATAGCCTTCAAAATGCAACTGAAGGGTCGAGTCGAAACATTTCCAGTATATGGAAGGCCAAAGATCATAGATCTCATGTCGTGACATGGAAACTCAACTCCATTTTTGTATTTTCTGGCACAAATCTTGATGTACGCGGGCTGTAGTGGAGCAACCTGCATATACGCATGTTGTATAGCAGATAGGGCGCGTATATGTGGAAAAATGTGTATTTTTGGCTTTGGATTCATCAAAAAGGGATGATAAGCCCGCATAGGGAAATGGAAAAAGTCCCTCTGTGCAGGATAGCAATGGTGAGACAAATCTTGCTATAACACATACACATCTAATGTAAGTTGTCCCATCTTAAGCTCATGGAATTCCTTTATCTTGTCATTGTAATACCTTTCAGATAGGTAAGATTTACAAAAGTATTTCTTAAACTAATTCTAGGTTAATTTTCTTTCCTTTATTATTTTGATTTCCTTGAGGTCTTCCCACCAAATGGAAGCCCCTCCATTCAGGTTAAACACTGCAATCCTTGCCTTGGTATTGTCTGAATAATTATGCACTTGAAAGCACTTTTTCAACCCAAATAGCCATGCTTCAACTTCCTCTCCTTTCTTTATCTCTACATGAAAGGTTGGTGGCTTATCCTTTTTGAATTCTTCGGTTTGAAAACTCTGAGAATTATTTCTCTTTATCTTCTTAGAAATGTTGGATTTTGTGTCGCTACTAGACTGTCTTGCTGAAATAGTCTTACAGCTAGAAAATTCTGTGGAAACGCCTCCACTCGATTCGCCTTTCTTGGCACCCCGATGCTTCCTTCTGAAAGAACTCCTTCCCACATTACTATGAGCCAATCCATGTTTTTTAGAATCCGAAGGGGTTTTCAACCTCTCTGACTACTATAATTATGCATTGCTAGGGCCTTGCTGCATATGTTTTTGAATTTTGGACAGACTCTGCAGTAGAATTGCATTCAACTCCACATGTTCGGCATGGGCACTCATAAGCCTCTCATTATCTACCTTCAGACTTATCACCGTGGCCATCAAATCTAGAGGGGTTTCTCTATCCCTCCGACCATCAGACTCTTCGTCTTTGAGGTGCGAGGTGTTGTACATACAATGTCACACCATTCACCTCTGTGGATTTTCAATTCGCTCTACATGTTGAAACAACAATCATCATTATCATTTCTATGTCAACGTATTTTTGAAAACATGCATTCCAAACAACAAAAAATCCTTTAAAACAGTCTTAAGCGATCTTGGTGACCCATTCAAGCTTAGAGTTTGAACTCTTCTCTGATACCACTTTGTAACACGCCCAACCCCTAAGTGTCCTTTTTAAGGGATGGGGCATTATAATCTTCACTTTTCTCGACTATCTCAAATTTTGTTCTTGACAACTCTAACATTCTCTTCTCATCAAGAATTTTCCAATGACTGTAATTTCACTCTAAATTGAGCTCTAAATTGAAATTCACGGCCCTCCAAAGTTCTTGAGTTATCATGGTCAATATCCATCTCACTTTCACGTGGCATCCACATGGTACCGTGTCACTCATGCCATCTGATGTGGCGCCAACATGGCACCGAAGTGGAACTTGCCTAACTTTCCATGGGGGAACTTCAATCCACGTAAGCCTATAGTCATCAAAGTTCGAGCCTTCTTTCGGTTTGCTCAACTTTTACCTCTGACTGGTACAACTTCGAAGAGCATTCCCTTTGATATCGTTCGTTCGACGTTCGAAAAGTTCGGGTAGTTTCACTGCTCTGAAATCAGGGTATCAAGGAATATTATTTCTTCTCGATGGACGACGTTGATGCACTTTATGGTCTCCCTAATCAATAGTTCAGATTTGTTCAGGAGTCTAAAGTGCTCCTGTCTAGTTGGGCCACACTCAACTTGTCAACCAATCAATGATTGACATATGTAGTCCTAAGGACACTCTAGCTGCCTTGATGGCATGCCACATCATTCATGACGTCAACACTTCGTCTCTTAACCTAAATGGGA
>JASDQU010589238.1:36863-47906 GCA_032191745.1 Picea mariana | reverse complement strand
CCAAGGGCAGTCTTGAGTCTTCCCACTTCTTGACTTCGTCGATGTACCTCTGCCACTTCCTCAACACAGTAGATTCCGTGAAGCCCTTTGCTTCTGGGAGTCACATCCCCCTTTTGTCGACATCAGCACCATTTTCCAGTAGGGCGACAGTATCTTGATTCTCATTTTCCATTCAATGAGAGATCTCGGACGACACAGGGGGAAACACCATTGCTCCCTGATGTCGTTGACCCCCATAACATTCGACGCCAACACTTTCTCATATTGCGGTGGGTCTTACTTTGCGACTATTGCAGTTTTTTCTTATCAGTTGCCGAAGACCTCTGAACTTGGTAGGGGCATCAATGCCCATATCACCGTCGCTGTTTATTTCCGCGACCTTTACCTATGGTTCAGAGTATGTTCCTTTATAGAATTGTCTTCTTCCTTTATCATTCCACCCCCGAGGGCGCTGCAGTTGTCTACACTAACGTTTCCATCATCTTTTTTCAGAGTTACATCATACGAGCATGGGGCATGCCCGCCTCGTTTGTACACAGTTGTATATTATTACACACCCTGTGGAAAATCGGCTTCTACAGGTTCCTTTCTTCTCCAACGGATCACTCTACACGGTCCCACTCTTGCTCTCCCTTACACCACCATTCTCAGTAAAAGAAACATTGATGGATTTTGGCTATACGTATGCTCCTAACCTCATCCATCAGGGGGCATCTGTTATCACTGAAATTTCGTCCGCACATGGCGACAAGAACTCCGTATCGTCAAAACAGGACTGAAGTCATTCATAGCACATGATTAATTCCACAGCATTGCAAAAGGGTTAAAAACTATACCAAGTGACCAAAAAATTGAAGGGTGCTTTACAGAATCTGGGTGCACGCGCATATGCGCGGAAAAGCAACGTACAATGTGTGCATACGCACACGATGCGCAGCTGTTGGGCGAAAAACCCACACACCTGCTAAACGTCGCATTTATTGAAATTGGTCGGCCTCCCAACCACTAATGGATCAGCTCTCAAGTCGATTTGACACCAAATCCGAGCTCAATCCGCATGGTGGGCTGGTCAAAGACCTAATTGAGCCCTAAAGAGCCCCTTTTCACACTCCAAAGAGGTTACATAATCACCCAATGCTAGGCTATAAAAAGCCATGAATAACGATCACTTTCTCAAGGAATTCTATGTATTGTTATGCTGCCAAGATTGTTAAGGACTCATTCTTTGACAAGAACACATAGGCATCATTTCACAAGAGCTATCCACCTCTCTCTTGAGTGGATAAGCTAGGAGTTCTTTCACCCACATTTTCATCTTTTCATTGTAAGGAGAGCAAGCCTGTGAGGGCTTCAAGAGCCTTCCATTGGAGAAATAAGGGGCCCAAGTCCCCTTTCTTCATTGTGCCTTTGGATTTCATCAATAGATCAGCTTATACATTGGTGATATTGGTCTATTTGTATTTATTTTTCATTTTTCCATATGCTCATAATTTTAGTTTGTTTTAGTTTAATTCTTGTTTATAACTTTGTAGTTTCTCTTTCTAACCTTTCCTTTTACAGCTGTCATGCCTAGAAGAGCCCAACTGGGCATGTAAGCACCCTTTATTTTCTCACCAAGTGACGAATTGGGTGCAAATACCCGTGTCAAGGTTAAAGGTAAAAGCTAAGCCCTGGTAAAGTTCTATCTGCAATTCGCCACTCAGCATTTTCTTTTTAAAAAGTTACATTGTCTAAACTCCAACTCATGAAATCACGATACAGATATGAACATAATTAATTAATCACTTAATCCGAGTTTATCTTCTCTCTTAATTAAAAAGTATTATCGCGATCTCGCGATTTCGCAGCTCGGCACACAAACTTCCCGGAAGCTTATTTTCGAAGCTCCGAGTCGCGATATGGCAAATATAATAATTACGTAATTAATTAAGCCCCTAATCACGCTTGCGTTTTTATTAACCAAAATCGATCATCGCAATCTCGGGTTCTAGAGGTTCGAAGTGTTAAAGCAAAATCCCCGATATAACGAGTACCGAAATATTAATTAACGTTGGTAAAACTGGATTAATTAAGCTAAATCGATATATCCCACGTTTTGATGCTTGCATGATTTACGAGGTAGCCTTATTTCTTCCATACGCCAAGTGACACTTCAAACCACCAAAATTTATGGCATTAATTAGGAAATAGGGTGAATCGATGAATAAAGCTCGGGTTTTTATGGTCGAATTTATTTCTAAGCATGATTTGACAGATTTCTCCTAAAAGAGTATCGAGTTTTCGAATATATATAGAACTGTTATTCATTATAACAAATGCAATTTTATACTATGCAGAGCACGATTTCTCAGCGAGCTAACTTCTGTATGTATACGTATTTCTATCGCAGAAGAGATAAAGCAGGATCTCCAGTCATGGCCCCGCGAAAAGCATCCAAAGCCAGTGTTGAGGTTTCAGGACAAGGCTCGGACAATGTTGCTGATACTTCACCTCAAAGTGTCGACTCTGTGCCGAACTGGTCTTTTGTTTACGATGTTCTGTAGGCCAAATTGGTGGATTATTCCGATGATTCCAGTGACAATGAAAAAGATGATATAACCACCAAGTATAAGATCGTCATTCAATCAAGAATGCACAAAGTAGCAGCCAGACCACGACTACTGCCATATTATGATATGGTCCAATGGGCATTAGACCATGTGGACATACCAACCAGAACCATCATGAATGAGCAGAAGGTCACCATTGGGAATTTCAGGCCTGAACATCTGCAAGCCATGTATAAGTTGCCCACAACGTCCGACTTTACATATGGTGCCGAATTCTTAGACGAGTTCAAACAAAAGGAATGTGTGCAGTATGATAAAACCATGTCTAGCTTAATAAAAAATTGGGTTTCACACTTTGCGAAGTTGAGGGCAGACAACCATGGTATATATTCAATAGATTCTTTAGAACCGCAGTACAAGTATGTAGCTATGATGACATGCAGATTATATGGGAGAGAGGATACCTCACATTTCTTTCTTCCGTGGGTGCCTCTAATATTTTGAGTCGCCGAAGGTTGTTCCTTTGACTGGGTGAAGATGCTGTCCAATAGCTTGACCAGTCGGGTCACAGAGTATTGGGCGCAGAAATAAAGTGGAAAAATTGCTTCATTTTTTATGTCTGCATACATTATGGACGCTGTTTTCTTTCTAACACCTTTTCCATAAATGAGTTGGAGTTGGACTCTAGCAGAAGATGAGCCTATCCATGTCTATCATGTGAAATTATGGGAAAACAAAGCGATAGATTTCGTGTATGAAATCTTCAACTGGGTGATGGTGCCTCTGCATGTCACTATTTTCGGTCACCCGCCACCCAGGATCTCAGACAGCACAGTGACGAATTTGAGCAGCATAGCCAACTAGTATGTAGAAGCCAAATTCTCATATCTCAGAATTTTCGGGGCTTCTGTTCCCCCGCATCCACTGCCACTATTCATTCCCGACAAGCTGTCTTGTCGAGAGGTTGCTAGACAAACAGTAACTGGTGGTATAAGCAAGGAGCTTAAGGGATACTCAAAAAAGGTATGGCCACCTTTTCCTGTTCATTTAAATTCATATTCTTTATTATATTTTGGGCACACTAAAGCTGAGGTAGCATCCCTGGAAGACCTAAATTTGGTCCTTATGAATACAAGAAGCACGATCCGCAAAGGGTCGTGAGTAATCATCTAGCCAGTTGCAGGCTCAAGAGATTTGAGCACGAAAATTTGCTCTCGGATCACATTTTTCGGGGTGCACGATCATATGCCGAGATTCTAGCTCGAATACAAACATTGGCGCCTTAGGAGAAAGTTGATGTTTTGAAGTTCCAAGAACATCGATGCAGTTGTCTTCCTACAGTGTTGCGGGGTGAGAATCTGAGTACAGCGGAGGAAAAACAAAAAGATGCCAAATGCTCCAAGGATGCGACTCCCAGTCAATAAAAACACCAGGACGAAGGAGAGCAAACTAAGAGTCCGAAAGTAGAGATAAAGACTCCCAACCTGCCGAAGAAGCAGAGTCTGGCTACTACTCTGGGACAATCAACGAAACAAATCGGAGAGCCTATCACATCAGTTACTCCCTTGCTGACAACTCAGTGAAATATTGACGCAGGATGGATTTTCAATGAAGAGTTGACGCCTATAAGGGTGGAAGAGCTCCCTCTGAATGAGTTCTTCTTCGATAAGAAGAGAAAGGCAGTGGTAAAGAGGGAATTCTATCAGGAAGGAGAGTCAATAGCCAAGAAATAATAAGTTATAATTGATGGGAAAGACAAGAGGAATGAACAATTCATGATTGAATTAGCAGGGACATTAGGAGCATACACCACGACGAACCAATTTTCAGTCGGGGTCTTAAAAAACCAGCTGAAATGAAAGAATCGCCTCATCAAGACTCTGGAAGCCAGACTAGCCACAACAACAGAGGCTACCAAAGACCAGGCAAGTGTAGGAATAGAGCAGGCCAGGTTGGACGATAAAAATGATATAGAGCTGCTCAAGACTAGGCTCGAGCAAGCACAGCTGGTGGTTTAGGATGGTCAGATGCAAGCGAGCCAACAAAAAGATTTGATCGAACGACTGCAGGCTAGGGTGGAAATTGCCGAAAGCAAAGTGATAAATATTGGGATGTTCCAATCCCAGGTGATGGAGATTCGGAGCAGAGTCTCTGCGGCCCAATGAAATTTGCTCGCCAAGGTGGAAGTGATTCGTGACAACTGTCTGCTGGTTAATCAAGTGTTGGAGAATTTAACTGCTAGAGAAAGTGAAGCTGGAGAAGCATGGGTCACCTTTCAAGAGGCTGTGATAGACACAAAAAATAGGGATTCAGGAAGTACTCCCAGGTTCACCATTTCATAACAGACCAAAGGAAACATCCTATTGAAAGAATGGGAGCACAACATCTCGGAAGGCAAGCTACAAGCCAAAAGGGTGATGAATTCTTTATAAGAAGCCTTTAGTTCTATAGATGGTAATCTGCTAGGCCTGGATAACGAAGGAAATGCTGAGGCATTGATTCAAATGAATATGGAAAAAATCTTGCTTGATCTAAAGGAAAAAGAGGAAAGAGATTCAGCCGAGATCTCACAAGTGACTATGGCAGACATAGTCCAAATAGACAAATGTATGATCAAACCAATCACACAATTATGCACTATCGACATCATAGACAGACAGATGGAGGATAGGTTGTCACAATTAACCCAAGATTGTTACTCTTTTGAAGCCAATTGTCAAGCAGAACTGTCACGGCTGATATCTCGGTTGGTTGAGAGATGTGTCACCTGTACCGAGCACGCGCGAGGACAAGCTTCTGGCACCAAGTAAAGACAGAAAAGGAGAAATGGAGCGATTTCTCTCCTCCCTATCATAACTGAAATTTTTTTCAACGATTGAGATTCCATCTCATTGTAAAACTGTATAAATATACCATAGAAAGAAGGAAACAAGGTTGGACCTTTTTGTGTCGATTGTAACAAAGTTTTTACATTTTGAGAGTTAATACAAAGCAAATCTAAAGATTCTCAATTCCATCATGACTGTGTTATGAGTTTTTTTTCTTGTATCTCATATTTCGTTTCATTTCATATTTGTATCTGATGAATGCTTCGCTGTAATTTAGTACAACCTCTACTATAGCGAATGAATTTTGGTTTTCTAGATTGTTTACTGTTTTTCCTCTGTACCGGCTATCAGCAGGTGTAAGACCAGTCAACACTCTCAGAATTCTATATATATTTTATGCTTCATCGGATCACTTCTTTACATTTTTCTTCTTCTGTTTATACATGAGATTCTCCCTTGATAGGAGCCTTACTTGGTAGACAACTAAATGTTTTTCTCCCACCTCATACATTTTATTAAGATATAACTCAGTTACGGGAAAGAGCCTTTGATTTGCACCCTTGTTTTATTCCTGAAACCGTAAAATCTCTTTTATACGACCAAATTGAGACAACACTTAATTTCTCCCTTTGAGGTTTCCTTATTTTACTATTCCTCCATGACTGTCTCTATACCAACACAACCCAACATCGAACCTGGATTATCAAACCAAACCCACATTTCCTTAAATATTTTCGATACCATTCTTAAAACAGCCACCACCCGGGTTGAACGCGAACATTCATTGACAACGATTGAACATGATATTAACAACCAAGAATAGTTCGAAGCTAGAAAACTCCAACGTAGAAATCTTCCCTAGTTTCCCTTGCCGAAGGTTGACATTTCTCTCTTCTCCACCCTTTACCCACTTTCGGATGCCTAGACACTGTACTTCTAAGCCTTAAGTACAGACTCTGGAACAACATCTTTTTGGTGCCATTGCCGGGGACCAAAGTTATGAAATCTTTTTCCCTGGGAAAACGACATTTGTTTTTCCTTGAAAGTGTTACCCTTTGATAGTGAACAAAGAGTACACACCTTTTTAAGGCTTTTCAATCTTTCACTTGGCAACTCTACAAATAATAAACTGGCATCCGGTCGAAGGAATACCAGACAAAACCTAGATGGTAAGCATATTACGCTCGTTATCGATCCTGAGAAGATTCTAAAGGTGAGAGGCTCTCTTAAGCCAACCGCTGCAGTCTACAAACTTAAACCCCCACAACTGAAGACTAAGAGTCCTTCTAAACCCTCAACTTCACTCAGTCCTCTCTTTGATACTAAATATTTAACAACAAGTTTCTCCGAAGTTAGGAGTGAGATTCATCCAACAGTCCCCTTAGTACACAAAGGAAGGGGACCTCTTGAAAGTTCATCGGCAGTCGACATACCATCTTTCCTTCAGTTAAATTTCCCGACCTCACCTAATTCTGAAGAGTGTGTTACACATTCAGTTTCCACACCCGTCGGTCCTCCCGATTTCATCTCTTGGAAATCTAAGGAACTAAGTCCTCGCGTTCCTTATTTTTCATCACCGGATTTTCCTCCTTACGAAGAAAATAAAGATTCACTTTTAATTTTTCGAAACCCCCTTTACGACTTTCCACAAATAATGATGGCAGCCGCTGGAGGAGGAGGTGGAGGGTTTATAGGAGGAGGTGGAGGGTTTATCGGAGGAGGAGGGGGAGGAGCTCCTCTAGGAGGAGCTAGAGGCCAAGGGCCTGCCCCCCCTCCCAGAGTGTTTGTGAAAGTTGCAGCTAGATATGCCCCCTTGGTATTGCCCATTCCTATACACGACCTTCCCGAAAATTACATAAAAAATTTGCCAAAATTCACTGGGGAAGGGGATCTAACTGCGGCCGAACACATTAATTTCTTTGATCAAGTCACAGATATTCTAGGTATCGAACATGAAGACATATATTCGAGGCTTCTTGTTCAAACCTTCGAAGGCCAGGTCTGAACTTGGTTTCAGAGTCTACCTGCAGCATCTATCTTGTCTTACAACACCTTAGAAGATGCTTTCCTTAGACAGTGGGGCGAAAGAAAGGACCACTTATATTATTTAACCGAATTTGGGTCTTTAAGAAAAAAGAATTTTGAAACAGTCATGGAATTTATTCAAAGATTTAACAAACTGTATAACAAAATCCCAGATGAGGTTAAACCGTCCCAACCCGCGGCCAAGGTAACTTTCGTGGGGGCTTTCGAACTAGATTTCACACTCCTTTTGCGAGAAAGAAGGGGAACCACCCTAAACCGAATGCATGACGATGCTGTAGAAATTGAGTCTAATATGATGGCTTTTGGTAAGCTTAAAGCTAAAGTAGAAATGACAAACCGGGAGACTAAATGCTTTAGAGAACAAGCAGGTCCGTTGGGGTCTAATAGATCGATAGATGATAGGGTAGACGATATGGCCAGAGTAATTAAAGAACTGTCTAATAAAATATCCAGAATGGAGCTCTAACATGCCAAAGCTAATTCTTTCCCCAAAAAGGATTTCAAGAGGAACCCCAACCCCCCGAACCAGCAAAGACAAATAAAAAATGAAGATAAAAAAATACAAGCTCCCTTAAAGAACAAAATTTTTATAGGAGCGAACGATTTTCAAGACTTCAGAGATTTGGATAATGATGTCACGAAATTTGGTGATGAATGTACACAACCATATTTGACTCGAGAAGATTATGAAAAATCTCTAAACACGCAACAACCGTCGAATAAGGGTGAAGAAAGTGATCATACTGACCTTTGTGAATCTCAACAAGAAACTGAGATGATAATGGCTGAGATCCAACCCAAGTACAACTTAAGATCTAAGAGTAAGCCCACCTCAACTACTCAACCCAAGAAAATTCTCCAAAGAGGTCAAGCTTATGATCCTACTCCGGAAGAGACCTTATTACCCAACAACAAAGTGAAAGTGTTAAGCACACAAGGGTCCGAAGTGGGAAAAGTTGAGCCCCAAGCACAAGGAACTGAAATGGCTAATAAAATTACGCCTTCAACCAGGACCATGAGTAATAAAGCGGTCCAGATGTATAAATCGGAAAGGAAGGATTCAAAAGTCTCAACCAAAGAAACAGACAAGGTGAGTGGAACTTTCAGTTTTGAAAACGAGATAAATAAAATTAATATACGAATCCCTCTGGTAGAATTAGCAAAAAACCCCGTTTATCGGAAGCAGATTACCAAAGTGATGGGCGTCTCAGAGCAAGAAATCCAGTCGGATGTTTTAAACCTGGAAGATGACAAACCTAACATCACTTTTGGTCCACATTTTGAAGGGGCCAAAGATACTATTGCTCCCTTTTATATCACTTTAAATGTATATGACCAATTGCTACATAATTGCATGTTAGACTCCGGAGCCTCCCATAACATTATGCCTAAGATTATCATGGACAAATTGGGTCTTCAGATCACCAGGCCTTATGGAGACCTTTAGTCTTTTGACTCAAGAAGGGTTAAGTGTATGGGAATGATAAAGGACTTGGTAGTTACCCTGGCACAGGTCTCGGTTAAGAGTATCCTGATGGATGTGGTTATTGTAGATATTCCCCCTAAGTATGGCTTACTGTTGTCTAGGTCATGGGGAGCCAACCTGGGGGGTTCCCTTCAATTGGATATGACGTTCACCACAATTCCTATGTTTGGTGGTCAATTTACTCAGTTGCACAGAGAAATGAGATTAGCATATACAGTGAGCGACCCTCAAAACCCAAACAATTTCCCTATTTACATTGCGGACCAAGATCTGGGAAATTGTATCTTGTCTTTTGATGATGGTTTAGATGGTTGTCCAGAGGAAAACAATATAAAGTAGGAAGAGTCAAGTTACATGACAGAGGATCTATGTAGCACCGGTGTCTGAAAAATGTATTTTGATGGTGCCTCATCTTGTGAAGGGGCCGGTGCAGGAGTGCTTTTAGTGGCTCCCGAAGGTAAGTTTGTTGTTCCTTTTTCCTACCGACTGCAGTGGGATATAGATTATACCAACAACGTATGTGAGTACGAAGCGTTGGTCTTAGGATTAGAAGTTGCTAAAAAGCTAAAAATAAATAACTTAGAGGTATATGGAGATGTAGAGTTAATAGTCAAACAGATAAATCGACAATACCAAGCCAAGCATCCCAGATTAAGATCATACAGGAATTGTGCCTCAGATCTCATGGAAAACTTTTTCTCGTCCGTAAATGTCCACTTCATCCCACGCGCAGAGAATTTACATGCTGACGCATTGGCTAAAGCAGCTTCAACCTTCTCTCCTCCTACGACTTGCAAATTGAAGTATCACATTGAAATCAGACACAGACCATCTATACCAGACAATATCCAACACTGGCAGGTCTTTGAGGATGACGAACAAATCAAGAAATTTCTTGAAGCAGTGGTGAATTCTTCGAAACTCATGCAGACCAAGAAAATCAAAATGACCCGATATGGATCATGCAAGAAGGGGAAAATCCTAAAGCTTTTTGAGAAAAAATTGTGGATCATCGTATGCTGGTCCTTAAAAACAACCAGATTTCGAAAGGAATGATTCCTTTAGAAAGACTTTTTGATCAGAACGACGTACCTGTAAAATCCACTTTACAACCCCAACCAGAAGAAGTGGAGGACTGTGATATAGGAACTGAAGAAGAATCTAGGATGGTAAAAATATCCAAATACCTCCCTCCCAAAATAAAAAGTAAGTATAAAGACCTACTCAGACAGTATAAGGATGTTTTCACCTGGTCTTATGATGAGTTAAGAACATATGACACTTCTGTAATTGATCACAAGATACCTTTAAAGCCCGGGGTCAAACCATTTAGGCAAAAGCTTAGACAGATCAACCCCATTTTGTTACCTGTGATCGAAAAAGAAGTTAAGAAACTTTTAGACGCAAAAATAATCGTACCTTTGAGATATTCAGACTGGGTAGCAAACCTGGTCCTGGTAAGGAAAAAGAATGGGGAAATTAGACTGTGTGTGGATTTCCGAAACTTAAATAAGTCCTCTCTCAAGGAAAACTATCTGCTGCCCAAAATGGACCATGTGTTAGAAAAGGTAGTTAGAGCCAATCGAATGTCTATGATCGACGGGTTCTCTGGTTATAATCAAATCGCCATGAATGAACAAGACAAGGAAAAAATTGCTTTCACCACACCATGGGGTAGGTTCATGTATGAAAAAATGCACTTTGGTTTGATGAATGCAGGGGCCACATTCCAATGCGCTATGGACATCGCTTTCATAGGAGAAAGGGATAAGTTCGTAGTCATTTACCTCGACGACTTGACGGTTTTCTCTAAAACTAATGAAGAACACTTGATACATCTTAAACAGACTTTTGAAAAATGCCGCAGGTTTGGTCTATCTTTAAACCCAAAGAAATCACATTTTGCCATGCAGGAAGGTAAGATTTTGGGTCATATCGTATCTAGGGATGGAATCAGGTTTGATCCTAATATGATTGAAGCAATAGATACTATAAATATTCCCAGAAATGTAAAAGAGATTCAATCATTCTTAGGAAGAATAAATTTTTTACGAAGGTTTATCCTGAATTTCGCTGAGATTGTAAAATTGATCACAGGTATGTTGAAGAAGGACAACGAAGTAAAATGGACAAC
>JASDQU010589237.1:26592-48822 GCA_032191745.1 Picea mariana | reverse complement strand
TTTAAAGCTACCTCTGCCATTGAATTGAACTGCAAACTGTACGCAGAAATCTAAACAGCTGTTAATTTTGGCTTGTCTCAGACATAGATGGCTAAAAGCAGCGGTGCTCCTCTGAATGCCGAGCTCCTGAAGGCCTGGAAGATCATTCCTGATGTCGTAGACGAAGTGGGTGAGCCATTTCTGGACATGAGAGTCCTTTACAGAGATCAGATTGAAGTTGCAAGCGGATTGGCAATGAGGTTGGCACAGACACAAGGGAAACCACGCGTGGAGTTGAGGGGCAGGCCTTTTGAATCGTCTGGAGATTTATATACAGTCATGATGGTTGACCCAGATGCTCCCAGCCCCACAAATCCGACCTTCAGAAACTTCCTGCATTGGCTTGTTATCAACATTCCTGGCCAAACTCCTCCCACATCAGGTAAAGTTTCTTGATCTGCCCAGGTCTTCTGTATATACATATTGGCTTTCTTGATCTGCCCAAACCTTCTATATATGCTTATTGGCTTTCTTTTTACTGAGACTTGCATTTAGTGTCCTTGTTATTGTTATTTGCAGAGATATGGGAGACTGGAAAAGAAGTGGTGTCATATATGGGTCCAGACCCACCAGAAGGTTGCCACCGTTATGTATTTCTCCTCTTCAAGCAGGTCTGTTTTCAACTCTGGCATATCCCATACCATTCTATAGAATGTTTATCTGCTATTTTTTTAAGTCAAAAAAATTAAGGCTTCTCATCTCTGCAGAAGGGAGAGATAAAAGTAGAGCCTATTGAAGACAGAAAGCTTTTCAAAGTGGAGGATTTTATGAAGCAGCATCAGCTGAGCCCTCCAATGGGTGGATCATACTTCTATGCCAAAAGAGGAGATGAACTGGAACACACAGGAAATCAACCTCCTTTCTGATGTAGATATATAGATATTTAGTGATAGGTTATAGTGGTCACAGTCTGGTTTCCATGGTAAGCCCACCCATTTAGAGTGGTGAGCTACATGTAGATTGTATATGTTGTAAATACAGTCAACTGAATTTTCTGTCTAACCGGAAATACTAGACTGTATATGTTGTAAATACAGTCAACTGAGTTTTCTTTCTAACCGGAAATAATAGAGAGAAATGAATTTAACACAGGAAGCACATGGGTTTTTTGTCGAACAATAAATAGGTTTTTTATTTCCCTCAATGTTATTGTTATGCTTAGGTTTTTTCTTTTTATTTCCGTGGGAAATAATATAGTTCCTTGCTATTCAATATTCAAAATTGAATATTTTGAATCAAAGGAAATTCAATATTTAAAATAATATAGTTCCGTGCTATTCAATATTTAAATAATATAGTTCCTTGCTATTCAATATTCAATTTAATCAAAAGAAAATTAATATTTAAATAATATAGTTCCTTGCTATTCAATATTAAAATATTGAATATTTTGAATCAAAAGAAATTTAACACAACTCAATAAGCCATTACAACACAACTCTTTAACACAACTCAATAAGCCATTACAACACAACTCAATGTTCATTATTACAACAATACTCCATAAGCCATTACAACACAACTCAATGTTCATTATTACAACAATACTCAATGTTATTATTAGCCATTACAACACAACAATAATATTGAATATTTTGAATCAAAAGAAATTTAACACAACTCAATAAGCCATTACAACACAACTCAATGTTCATTATTACAACAATACTCAATAAGCCATTACAACACAACTCAATGTTCATTATTACAACAATACTCAATGTTATTATTAACCATTACAACACAACAATGCTCTATTATTAGCCATTACAACACAACAATGCTTCTATTATTAGCCATTAAGCCATTACAACGCCATTACAACCATTACAACACTGTTATTATTAGCCATTACAACACAACAATGCTCGAAGCCATTACAGCCATTACAACACTGCTCGAAGTCATTACAACACAACTCAATATTCACTATTACAACAATACTCAATATTATTATTAACCATTACAACACAACAATGCTTGAAGCCATTACAACACAACTCAATGTTCATTATTACAACAATACTCAATGTTATTATTAGCCATTACAACACAACAATGCTCGAATTTATTACAACAATACTCAATGTTATTATTAGCCATTACAACAGAACAATGCTCGAATTTATTACAACAATACTCAATGTTATTATTAGCCATTACAACACAACTCAATGCTCATTATTACAACAATACTCAATGTTATTGTTAGTTTTTTTCTTTTCCCATTATTACAACACAACTATACTCAATGTTATTGTTATGGTTAGGTTTTTTCTTTTCCCAATACTACCATTACAACACAACTCAATGCTCATTATTACAACAATACTCAATGTCATTATTACAACAATACTCAATATTATAAGTCATTATTACAACAATACTCAACACAACTCAATGCTCATTATTACAACAATACTCAATGTCATTATTACAACAATACTCAATATTATAAGTCATTATTACAACAATACTCGATATTATTGTTATGGTTAGGTTTTTTCTTTTTATTTCCCAATGCTCATTATTACAACAATGCTCGAAGCCATTACAACACAACTCAATGCTCATTATTACAACAATACTCAATATTATTGTTATGATTAGGTTTTTTATTTTTATTTCCCAATGCTCATTATTACAACAATACTCAATGTTACCATTACAACACAACTCAATGTTCATTATTACAACAACACTCAATGTCATTATTACAACAACACTCAATGTTATTGCTATGGTTAGGTTTTTTCTTTTTATTTCCCAATGCTCATTATTACAACAATACTCAATGTTATTATTATGGGTTATTGTTATGGTTAGGTTTTTTCTTTTTATTTCCCAATGCTCATTATTACAACAATACTCAATGTTATTGTTATGGTTAGGTTTTTTCTTCTTTATTTCCTAGGGAAATAAATAATATAGTTCTTTTCTCTTTTGAATCAAAGGAAATTTAATATTTTAAATGCTCGAAGCCATTACAACACAACTCAATGCTCATTATTACAACAATACTCAATACTCATTATAGTTCATCACGTCAATTGAACTTCCCAATACTCATTATTACAACAATACTCAATACTCTCATTATGAGTTCGTTATGCCAATTGAACTTCCCAATACTCATTATTACAACAATACTGAATACTCTCATTATGAGTTCATCATGTCAATTGAACTTCCCAATACTCATTATTACAACAATACTCAATACTCATTATGAGTTTCCTCATTATTACAACAATACTCAATACTCATTATGAGTACATTGAACTTCCCAATAAATTGAACTTCCTAGTACATGGGAATTGAAGTCAATTGAACTTCCCAATACCAGTCTAACCCAATTGAACTTCCCAGTAAATTGAACTTCCCAACTTCCCAATACCACTCTAACCCAATAGACTTTTTGTTAGGTATTTTGTAGATGAATAATTTAATCAATGTTATTGGGTATATTGTGGGTATTTTTGTTAATAACTATTTTGTTAAGATATGATGGTTATCAATATTGTTAAATATTTAGTTTCTCACACACTTAATTTTTTTATATTAATTTAACATTCTAATTTTATTAGAGATGAGATGAACAAAATTAAATGGGTAAACACCTCTAAGGGTATTTCCAACATACCAATGGAGTCAAAAATAAAGAATCGGAAGTTCTAAGAGCAAACCAAAGTTGGTTGAGTGAAACAACGATTAGTCACTATTTCAAAAAGGTTTTTACATCATTATATAATCAAGGGTGCCATGCCTTCCTTTTGGAAACCATAACCATAAAGGTATTAACACTTTTAATATTTCACACTCCTAATATTTCAAAAAGGTTTTTACATCATTACATAATCAAGGGTCCCATGCCTCCCTTTTGGAAACCATAACCATAAGATGAAAAAAGGTTTTTACATCGTTACATAATCAAGGGTAACATGCCTCCTTTTTGGAAACCATAAAGTATTAGCACTTCTATTTAGATGAAAATAAATTTGTTTTTCTTTTTGGAAACCATAAAGGTATTAGCACTTCTATTTAGATGAAAATACAAACTTCTTCAACCTCTTTTCCTTGAGCGTATCAAAAAATTTCAAAATTTATAGCTCCAAAAAAGTTCACAAATTTATCTCCAAAATAGATAGGATTCTAAATCTAAAGTTCATGAAGATAAGTAGAAATGTGGTCTTGTTGGGACTTTTGTATCTCCCAATTTCCTTCCAGCAGTTTGACGTCGTCCTTGGATAGTTGCAGTTTGACGCTGTCCTTGGATAACCTTTCATCCTCTTTATTGTTTTACCTATAAACATGAGCAAATGTAGTATGAGAAAAAGAGGATTGTAGATGTTTGATGTTTCATAAGAGTAGTTGTAAAAAGAAATTTATTATATTTTCTTCTCCACTCACCCCTTGGATAACAACAAGCGAGTCCCCTAGGGGACTTGAAGATGAATGATTCATTTTTCAATGGTGAAGAGTAAGACTGATTTCAAGGTTGTAAGCTCACTTTGATTGTTTGTTGATTGGTTGGTGCTAGTGTCAAAGCTAAGGAAGTGATTTTGAGAGAGGAATATTACTCCTCCTTTCAGAGGGGCTCCCTATGATGCTTCATTGAAAAAGGCCTAGGGGGTTTGAGTGTTAATGACCAAGTCAAAATGCTTCGCATGGTGATGGACATGTGAGAATTGAGGGAAATCTCTCATGATGTTTAGACTTTGGTAAGCTTGCTTAAAAGGTAGTGTCCTTGTTTTCAAATATTTTTTCATTCCATGCCATTCAGACTAACCATGCGATGGTGAGGGGCAAGGCTTTGTAGGATTTTATTTCTTTGTCATTGTGTCAGTTTCTTAAGGCCTCTTCAATAAAGACAACAAAGGCAACTCGTGATTTTGATTTCAAACCCGTGATTCCTTCAACTTCAATCCAGACTTGCTTGGTGAAGGACAGAGGAGGATGACATGTACATTTGTGTCAAGATCAGATTCACATAGACTACATCTTCCAGGGCCCCCCTGTAGTTCCTTTTTTGAATTAAATCCTAGGTTAGGGATCTATTGTTAGGCAATATCCACATAAAGATTTTGGATTTGGCTGAGCATTTGAATTTCCAAAGCACTTTCCACCACCGACATGAGGGCTTGTCGAATTCTTTTATGACCAGAGTGTTGTAGCCATGTCTAGGTTTATAATCACCCAAGGGATTTGTCAACCAGAAGAGTTCACCCTCTTCTTCAATGATGTCTATATTGCATTTTCTAAGATAATTAGTGAAAGAGGACCAAATTGTTGCATACTCCTCATTTAGGTCCACGTCTCTCCAAGTAAGCCATCATTGTTGTCTTAAGTTCAAAGCTTCCCCTATTGCATTTTGATGCAGGGTATAAAATCCCTTTGATATGAAATCAAGGTTGAGGGGTAAGGGAAGACAATTTCGGTCTTTGATTCCAACCCAAGGGTCGAGGCCAAGCTATATCTTCTCTCCTTTTCTAATCCTCCAAATTAACTAGTTTCCAATTAGAGGGAAAGCCTCGGTGTTGGATTTCTAGATGATGGAAGAGGATTGGACTTTTTTGTTTGAGGAATGAAGCCAGTATTCAATAGACAGATGGCTGAGATATTTTTCCTTTATGACCTATGCCTATAATCCATTTCCTTGAATAAGATACCAAACATTCTTTGTTTCCATGGCTTTGGAGAAAATGAAAAGATTTTTGAGTCCCCAACCTCCTTGCTTTTTAAGAATGGAAATATTTCTTTGGTAGACCAATGTCATTCCCTTCTTTTCCTAGTTTCCTACCTAAATGAATTAGTAATAGAGTTGGAATTTCTTTTACAGGATCCCTTTCAAGATCCAAGCCAATGACATCCAGTAGACCAAGATGGCCTCAAGGACAGATTTTATAAGAACGAGATGACCACCCTAAGATAGCCATCGGTTGCACTAAGTGTTCAATTTTTTTTCAATATTGGTTATGAGCCATTACCAATGTCGCTTGAAGTAAAGGTTTGCCTTTAAGTGGAAGCCCAAATACTTGAGGTTGTCCTCAAAGGCCAAGGTCATAAAGGGGAAAATTTGGGATAAGTGGTTGATTCATTCTTAGACAAACCCCATCTTATTACTAAAGACTTGGAAGAGTTTATTGCCATCCCCATGACTGTGAAGAACATAATTAATATTTGTTTGAGTTTGTCCACCATATGTTTTAATCCATCATAGAAAGTTAGGATGTCTTCCACAAAATGTAGGTGTAAAACATAGCAAGAATTTCCAATTAAAATACCTTTAAAGGCATCATTTGTTGTAGTTGACTTGAGCGCCCTACTTAAACATTCTACTAATAGGAGGAAGAGTTAGGGGAGAGAGGACATCCTTGACATATGCCTTTTTTATATTTGACAAAAGGTGAGGTCATCCATTGATTATTATTGTGAAGGTCACTGAGTAGATGCAAGCCATAACCCAAGCCACAAAGTGTAGATTGAATCCTAGATGGATTAGAATGAGTGAAAGGAAAATCTAGTTGACTCTATCAAAGGCGTTAGACAAGTAAACCTTGGCTATCATGGCCTTCAGATATTGTGTTCTTAATTGTGTGTAGCCCTTCCTAGGTGACGCCAATTGCCTTGTGTATTTGGCGCCCTTCAAGGAAGCCAAACTACTCTAGAGAGACCCGCTTAGAGAAAATTACTTTGATCCCGTGAGAGATGATTTTGGATATAATCTTATATATACAGTTACAAAGTGATATTGGATGGAAGTTTTCAAACCTTGATGGGTTGTCCATCTTTGGTATAAGTGTGATGAATGTGGCGTTGAAGGTAGCTAGTACCTTCCCTGAGAGTAGAGTTGCTTCTACTACCCTGTGAATATCTACCTCACCAAACTCATGGAAACTAATAAAGAATTCAATGGGAAGCCCCTCTAGGCCTAGGATTTTATCCTTATAAATGTTGTGAAGGGTTTTGAGCAATTCCTCTTTACCTACTTCTACCATGAGATGTCAGTTATCTTCTGGATCTATGAATTTAGGGAAGAAGTTGTATATTTTGAGAATGGCATCTATTGTGGCTCTGTTGTTCTCTTTGAAAATATTTTGGAAATGGGAAACCCCTCTAGAAGCAATGTCACTGAAATTTTCAACTGATGATCGGTCTCCTTTATCGATTTTCCTCACCGAGTTGGAATGTTTCCAACAATTTGCGAAATGGTGGAAGAACTGTGTTTTCGTCATCAACCTCTAGCCATATCACCCTAATTTTTAGGTGCCACTCCTTTTATTTGTCTAACAACAACTTGCTTCTTCTTTTTTCTAGCTGGTAGAGATCTTCTTTTTATGTATTCGAAAGAAAACTGAAACCTTTTGTAGAGAGTCTAGATGATATGGTGTCTTCTAGCTCCTGGAGGAGCCTTTCATCTTTGTCATGTTTGTCTTTAGACCACTTGATAGCCAATTTTTTAGCCTTATGCAGGTGGTTAGTTTAACATTTAATAATTTAGAGGTTAATTTAATTAGTTATTGTTATGTTTTCAAACATGGTTAGGTATTTAATTTAATATATATATACTTTAATTTTTTAGGGTTAATTTAACATTTTAGTTGGTTAGGAGTTACTTTAATTAATTATAATTATGTTGTTGGGTATTTTGTTGAGATTTAATAGTTATTTAATTGAATATATGCATCTCTTAATTAGTCGGGGGTAAGGTTAATTAGTTATTATGTATTATGTTGTTGGGTATTTTGTTAAGATTTGGTGATTATCAATATTGTCAAATATTTTGTTGAAATTTAGTGAGAGTTAATTAGTTATTATCAATATTATTAGGTATTTTTTAAATTCTATGATTATCAATATTATTTTGTTGAGATTTAGTAATAAATTAATAAATTATTAATATTATTAAGTATTTAGTTGAAATTTGATAATTCTCAATATTATTAAATATTTCACTCAAATTTCATGATGTATTTTGAATATCTATTCTTCATATTTAATTAATTAAAAATTAAATTTATTATCGATCATAAGACTAACTTAGCCCTCGTGCCTTTCCAATTGTTGTTGGTGATCGGTCCTTTAATGCCCCAATGCCTAACCTATATTTGCAGAATTAAGGTAAACTCAAGATAAAATAAATATAAAACATAATTATTCCATAGCACTAGTTTAGTACATTACTCATCAAGGTGCCCCCTCTCCCCTTTTTTTTCCAAGAAAATTTTTTCTTAAACTTATATAGGGTATAAATTCGTTTACAAAGTAAGCTGTAACAAGCTTGAAACGTGGTTAGTGCACTAGTAGTGGGGGACCATTACAATCAAAACGAACGTGCTATGATGGAGACAAGACCAGCAAAGTGGAGAGAAGACTGGAAAGTGTATCAAGCGAAAAAAATTTCAATAAACTGTCAACTATCTACAGCGGTGAGGGACAACCATCATCATTCAAAGATGTTAATGTAGGAAATAGGACTCTCTATCCCTCTATCACAGTGGTAGACCGAGAGTCTCCCTACCACTTCATTCAGGGCCCTCTTTGAGAGAGCGTCCGCCTCCCTATTGTGTGATCTAGAAATGTGATGGAAGTTGATGTCGGTGATGTGATTGGATAGTTCCAGCGTTTTTTGATTCTAGCATTGGATATGGATAGAATGAAGCTTGCATTTTTGAGTTATCCAGTCGATAATAACTCTCGAGTCACCAAGGACGTGTAAGTGATTGATAGACCAAAAGGAAGCTAGAGTGAGGGAGGCCCATAAACCCAGGAGTTCAGCTTTAGTATTTGTAGCCACTCCACAATTGATGAACCACTTTGTGATCCTCGACGGATGGTTTTTGAAGGTGCCTCCAACGCCACAACATAATCCATTTGACTGTGCAGCTCCATCGAAGCAAGCTAAAGTGTACCCTTCAGCCATCTTAAAATCACAAGCTTTGAAAGGGAAGGACTTTACTGTAGACGGTTGCCAATTGAAGGAGGCCAAAACTCTGTGAATAACAGCAGGCAAGGAAGGATGGCGATCCTCAAAATCGCTTTGTTTCGTTCTATCCAAATCTGCCAGCAGACATGGACAACCAAATAAAGCGGAGAAGATTTTTGTGTGGACCACAAGGTGAAACAATCCGAGATGGAGACGCCGCTCCAGGAAAAGGAAAGAGAAAAGTGCTTGACCAGTAAAAACGCAGTGTACCAGGAGGTGGTGGATGTCCTCAGAAGCTCGGATGCAAAGTAGACAGATCCCAGGTCCCTCCCAGCCTCTCCATCGGAGCATGTCCCAGGAAATAATTTTCTCTTTTCCAGCAAGCCAGATAAAGAGTTTATGTTTAAGAGGGACCGCCCATTTCCACAGCTGTAGAAACCACAAATAATCAACGCCGAGGTTCAGCTGTTGAAGGAGAGTAGCGTAAAGATTTTTAACCGTGATGATGCCCATGGAATACCCACCAGCCCACATAAATGAATCTGGCTCTTCAGTAAGGGAGATGTCATCACTTTTAAGTGCAGTAGTAAAATGGTTCCATTCTGTGGCACTCGGTCCACTTAAAAACAGTTCGTCGCTTCCCATCCATCTGTCTGGAAGAGGGAGGATACCAGTCGATACTCTAATCTGTGCTAGATACAAAATGTTTAATGAAATGAGCTGCGATCTCAGAGTCGGCGAGAGAAGCGACTGATCCCCCAGCCCGAGGATCTTGTCCCTGCCAATGATTATCTCCTTACCTAAGCCAGGCTTCCAATGGAGCCAATGGAGTATCACTGGAGAGGAAGCGACTAGGCCCTTCCAAAAGGGAGAAGCCCTCTTCAGCTGGAGCGATGACTTTCGAAGCCAGTTGAGAAGCGGCAGGGAGCCCAAGTATTTTTCTAAAATGATTCGGTGCCAAATGCTGTCGTGTGTGACTTCTCTCCAGAAAGAACTAGCCAGGAGGGTTGTGTTGAAGGTGGAGAGGTTCTTGAGACCCCAGCCCCCTGCCCTTTGAGGTTTTGACAGAGAAACCCAGCTACAAAGATGAAAACGGTGCTTGCCAGCTTGGCCATTCCACATAAAATTAAAAGAGAGCCTACGAAGAATAATGATAATCTTATTTGGGATCTGCTCCAGAGTCATCCAGAAAACAACAAGGCTTTCCAGCACTGATTTAACCAGGGTAAAGCATCCGCCCAAGGATAGCCATTTATTACACCAAAAACCAATTTTTCTTTCAAAAATTGCCACAAGCCATCGCCAATATCCAGGAGAGGAGGCTCCCAGCTTCAGCTGGAATCCAAGATATCTGAAGCCTTCACTCAGGTCTATAAAGGTGAAGGGAATGGAGTCTTTAAGAAGAAGAAGTTCAGCATCAGTTAGACCCCAGTAGTGGACAGAGGATTTGGAGTAATTGATGGATAATCCCGAAACAGAGCAGAAGAGCTATAGCACGTCTTGAATTACTAACCACTCCGCGAGATCAGCTTTCGTCATGAGAATAACATCGTCGACAAACATAAGATGGACGATCTTAATGAACTTTGAAACCTTTATGCCAGAAATGTGGTGATCAGTGAAGCTTTTAGAGAGGAGAAGGCTAAGGCCTTCCATTATCAAGATAAAGAGGTAGGGGGAGAGTGGGCATCCCTGACAGAGCCCCCTCTCACTTTTGAAGAAAATTGTTGCCTCTCCATTAATCATCACTGTGAAATTAGCACTGGTGACACAGGACATAATCCAATTATTAAACTTGTCACCAAAGCCCACTAAGTGTAAAACTAATCTCAAAAACTCCCAATCAATGTTGTCAAAAGCTTTTTTGAGGTCGAGTTTCATGACCAGCGCCTTTAAGTTTTTCTGCTTGATGTTGTGGATGCACTCGTGGGCTGCTCCAATGGCATCCTGGATTCTTCTGCCCTTCAAGAATCCCAGTTGTTCCGCTGAGAGACTCCTTCCAAGAAAGGGCTTGATCCGGTTAGAGATAAATTTTGAAATTACCTTATAAATGAGGTTGCACAGGGAGATCGGTCGGTAGTCATTGAAGGAGAGTGAGTTGTTTTCTTTTGCAATCAAGACCGGGAAGGTGGAATTAAGGCTTCCAGAAATCTTTCCTTTGATACGAGAGTCTTCCACCATCTGGAGGAGATCCACTCCTACAAGATCAAAAAAGAAAATGAAGAATTCTGTCGTCCAGCCATCAGGCCCAGGACTCCTCTCTTTTTTGAAGTGTAACAGAATGTCTTTAAGCTCAGAAAGTGAGACAGGTTTGTAGAGGTCAGTGGCTTCATCTGCAGAGACTAAATGAGGGAAAAGGCTGGTCGTATAACATTTTTCCAGAAGGTTGTGATTGCAGGTGGCTTTGTACAAATGTTTAAAATGCGAGACAACCTCGTCCTTTAAAGCTTCCTGCCCACGAGTAAACCCATCCCCGCTGCTTTTAATTGACCAAATAATCTTTTTGTTCCTGTTATAACTTGCCACTTTGTGGAAGTATTTGGAGTTTGAATCTCCACTCTTTAACCAGGTTGCACGGTTGCGAAGTCTCCAACAAATTTCCTCTGCACGAAGAATGGAGGCTCTATTAGTTTCAAGCAACTTTAGACTAGCTGACTCCTCCACGGTCAAGGCGGATGTAGTCGATTTGAGAATGAGTTGAGTAATCTCAGACTCCAGCTTAAGTAAACGGGACTTTTCCGCAGGTTTTTTTTCATGGTACCAAGTTTTTGACTTTGATTTGAGGACTTTCAGTTTCCATACGAGGCGCAGCTGTGGGTTAACTTCAGATAGGAAACAAGGATCTGAAGTGCCCCCTCTCCCCTAGTGGAAAGGGAAGGGAGCTTGGTATTTATTTTAGGTGTGTTTTTTTAACTAGAGCGTGAGGTTCATGTAATATTAATTTAATATATTATATATTATAAAATTAAAAAGATTAATTTTAATTTTAATTTTAATCTTAATTTTAATTTTAAATTTAAATTTAAATTTATATATGTGTAGATGAGAATGGTAAACTTTCATTGAGATTAAAATTGGTTTATTGGACCTTAAAAAAAGTAAAAGATTACTTGGATTGTTATTTCCATGCTTGAAAAAATTAAGAGAAGCGTTCCAAGATCACTAAAGTTTTGATGACTTAGAAGGTTAGGAAGGTATTGTGACAAATATTTTGAAATTGGGATCTAATTTGGGTATAAGCGGGACATTCTATGAGAAAGTGATTTTAGTCTTCAACCCTCTTGGTGTCACAAAGGTGATAGATTCTTTCTTGCCTGCCATGGTGTTTTGGGGATTGCGTAACTCATGAGAATTACACAATCCCCAAAACACCATTGATTATATTAGCAATATTGATTATCTTCTTTATGTTAGTCAAACATAGAGATACTTTTGATCTTCAAGGTTAGGGTTAACCACCTCCTTATAATATCTTAATTTAGATTCTCCTTAAGTTTAACCTGTGATGTAAATGTTATGATATTTAAAATAATGTATATCCTAAGCAGAACAATTTTGATTGCTAAAGTCTACCGAGTTAAGATATATATATATATATATATATATATATATATTGATGATGATGATGATTAACGTCCAATGAAACCAATTGATCTATCTAAACTTAAGTATATGTGTATATATATTTGTTTAGTTTGTATTTCCCACCAACTAAAAAGATGACTAAAACTGAGGAGATGGGTAAAGGATAAAAAAAATGAAGAATACCATTAGAGAAAGGGATAAAAGATAAAAATTAAATTAAGAAATAAAAAAGATAAAAACAACAATAATAATAAATAAATCAATTAAATAATTTTTTTTTTTAAAAGAAGGGTTGATGATCAATATGATGAATAATGGATTTTCAAGATTGGTTAAGTTTGTAGCCATGTTCCTGATTAAAATTATTAGGATGTTTTTTAATTTCCAACACTTAGTCAGTGATACAAGAAGAGTAATAGGATTCTCAAGCTATACTTTTAGCTTGGTCAAAGCGAATGAGATGATTAGATTTGTGGGAGTGTTTGGCTATAGTTGACTTAGAGATGCAATTATGAAATGTGTCAGCTACATATTCTTTGAGACAATCTTTATATGATCTCCAAGTTTGGTCTATGTATGATTTGTCATAAGAGAAAGGAATTTTGTAAACTCCTTGGCCAAGCATGGGATCACATTTATCCTTAGTTGTTTTGAATAACTATTTAAGAGTTTTATGGGGTTTAAAGAGAGTTTTAATATTATTTTTGGCCAAAATCTTAGAGATATGATTTGCAATACCTTGGATATATGGAAGAAAAATGAGAGCTAAGGGTAGGGAAGAGGAATGAGAGCTTTTAGATTTAGAATGACGGACTAAGTGGAAGACCTTGTTGACTTGAGAAGTTGGATAACCATTAGCCACAAGGGAATTAGTTAGGTAGGAGTTTTCTTTCTTAAGTAAATGAAGATTAGAAATTTGAATGGCTTGAATAACAATAGCTTTAAGAACAATAGATTTTTAGGCAAGGTGATGGTGAGAATGGGCATGAATGTATCAATCAACGTGAGTCTTTTTCCTATAAACTTGGTATGTGAGGGTATCATTGGGAAGATGGGTGATGAGAACATCCATAAAGGGAAGAGAGTTTTCATTTTGGATTTCCATAGTAAATTTGATACGGGGTGAAATGTTGTTAAAATGGTTAAAAAAATAGGTCAAAGAGGGATGACCATGAGGCCAAACAATGAAGATATTGTCAACAAATTGAAACCAACATTTGGGTTTAAGATGAAAGTTGTTTAAGGCCAAAGCTTTGAAATGTTCCATAAAAATATTGATGACAATTGGGGATAAGGAGGACCTCATGGATGTACCTTTTGTGTGTTCATAGCATGTCCCTTTAAAGGTGAGGAAAGTTGAGTTGAGACAGATTTTAATAAGGTCAAAGGTTTAAGGGTCCACTTGTTTGGAGATAAGGTCAAGGGCTTCCAGAACTTGGATTTTGGTAAATAAGGACACAACACCAAACTAACCATGATGTCTTGTTCATCTAGGTGAAGATGTTGAGTTTTTTGAAAAAAGTCAAATGAGTCTTTAACAAACGAGGGAGTGTTTTCGATAAAATATTGAAGTTTATTAGCAAGGAAGTGAGATAGGGCATGAGTAGGAGCTCCGATAACACTTACAATTGGCTTAAGAGGGATGTATTTTTATGAATTTTAAGTTGTTCATAGATCCTAGGGTTTTGGGGGTTATGAGGATAAGACGTTTCTAAATGGAATGGTCAAGGGATGAAGATTTAATAGCTTTGGTAACTAAGCTAGTTATGGCATTGATTGGGTTATCGGAGAGAGGTATATATGAAGCGGACGAAAGGAGGTCTTGAAGTTTAGATTCATAGTCAAAGGTATTCATAACTGTAACGCTCCCCGACCTTTCCACCCCACTGGCCGGGCAAACGCTACTGTGCGGGACAACATCATTCTCATACTTAATTAATAACATGCATTTAAATCAAATTAAACACATTTAACTCAGAGTAAACACAAGATTACTGCTAACATAAATAATCCCTAGCATTAACAGTAATTCATATGCACAACAGAATACATGATACATATAAGCATCATAGACATGCAAAACCTAATATTAAGCATAAGCTGATACTTATCTTTGAAACCCCGGTAATTCCACCAACCACGTGCAGGCCTTCCACGAACCTCCCAGCCTTAGACCACACTGCTCATCACTCTCAACAGTGGGTCACCCCCGAGCTGGGACTAAGCTCCACCCCAGGCAAGGAATCCTAGTCTAGGATGAGGTTACAGGGAAAACTGCACAGAATAACTGGAAGGATTCTTCCCAGGATGCTTTCTTACGCCCACTACTCATAGACTCTCATTCCCCACATGCCTATTCCTCCCGGGAGTATACACCTTCACAAGCACAGTCCATCAGTGCTTCACCTCCCTCTCAGAGTCTCGGCAACAGGTCGGATCAAGAAGTCTCAGAGCTCCGTAGCTGGTGCTGGACTCTCTCTAGGAGAAAACCACTTCCCAACAGACTCTCTCACCTGGAAGGAGTTGCTCACATGCCTTACAACCTGCCTCTTCAACCACGGGCCTGACAACCCGCTTCTTCAACTAGTTTCAACCCAATTTTTGCAAGGTGAGGATAACAACAACAACAACTGGTCAATTCCACTTAGGAAAAACAGAAGGTAGCAACCCAAAGACAGTTCGGGTACAGACTCAACTCTGTAAGAGAGAATGGGCTGGGCTCATAGCGTACACAGGTGACATAGCTCAATCCACGAGTTTTTCACTGGTTTCAGGGTGCGTGACAAGGAATTAATGCAGAGGTCGAACACAGACTCAAATGGTTCAGATGACTGATACCTCGACTTCTCAGGAAAACATTATGATTTTCTGGTTTCCAAGCTGCATGAGGGTATGCCGAGGTCGAATACAGGGGCCACGGGATTCACGGTTCAGACAATCGACGGTCGAATGGAGGAGGAACCCCCAACATGACTCACTTCTCTGGTTTTAACTGCATGCGCTTGGGTCGACACATGTCACCCATGATGTTGCATGCACTCCATCATCATGCGTTCCTCTCCAGGAACTTAGGACAAAACAAATATTTCACATGGCTTTTGGAATAATATTAAAATATTATTCCCAAGGACTTAAGCCCCTAGGCTCAACACTTAGCCTCTCTTTCCCACCTTCCAGCCCCCAATCCCTTACCCATTCTGTGGAAGCTTAGTCCCCCATCACTCATTCATCGTGGTCGTTTTGCACGCAGCGGTGTTTATATTTTTATTAATGTTCTGCATGATTACGTATACAAAAGCAAGCTCCCCGCCTTAACACTTAGGCTCTCCGACCTAATAACACACAAGCCCACCAGCTTATATAAACTTGGTTCACCATCCTATAAACATAATTACAATTCATAATGCAAGCTTTATACTTCATAGACATGATTTACAACAAGGCTCGACCTTGGGGACATTACAATAACGATCATAGTGTTACCTTTATCGACTTTTAAATTAATACTATTGGGTTATTATTAAGGCCATGAATTGATTGAAATTCTTCTTTTGATAAGTTTGGTTTAGGAGGTTTGGAGAGACAAAGAATTCTACCAGTCATAACGATCGTAGTGTTACCTTTATCGGCTTTTAAATTAATACTATTTGGGTTATTATTAAGCCCATGAATTGATTGAAATTCTTCTTTCGATAAGTTTGGTTTATGAGGTTTGGAGAGACAAAGAATTCTACCACACTCTTGTGGAATTTCTTCATATTCGTGTGTGGGAAGATGATGTGTAATAGATTCAATAGATAAAAGAATATCTTCCATGGGAATTCGATGAGGGGCAAGGGCAAAGTTGAAGCCTTTTTCTAGAAAATGGATAGAAAGAAGATAAAAATCAAAAGAAGATAAAGTAACAATTATCAATGGATAAGAAAAGGATGAAGGACATTGTGTATATTTTTTTTCCAAGATTTTTTTTTTTTTTTTATTTGAAATAAACTAAAATACAATATTCAAGTGTTTTAGGCATAGTCCAAAAAAGATCATCCAAAGATAGATTTCTTCACAATATTTCACTATAGTTCACTATAGATTGAGAAAGATCAATAAGCATCATAATATTAAACATGAAAAATATATTTAATTATTTTATCTTGATTTTATATTTAATGTTAATCATACTTCTTTAAATTTAGGGGTCAATTTTTTATTTTTGTTTTTAATTTTATATTTTGGTTTTAATTTTTAATTTTTAAAATTATTTTTAACTAATTATTATTAATAATAATAATTCTAAATATAATGTATACTTTTAATCTTTTTATAGATATTATATATTAATAATTTTTTCTTTCTTCTTCATTTTTCTAATATTTTTTTCATTTTATTAATTGATTTGCAAGCTCCATTATTTTCTATCTCTTAAAAAAAAATCATTTTACTCATTGATTTCTTAAAAAAAAATCATTTTACTCATTGATTTGATATTGAGAAAAGCTCCTATACCTTGCTTTTGTTATGTTAGATTAGTCAATGAAACCATTTCTATTTATAAATTTGAATTATCTAATTAATGTTTATTCTTGCTTCTTCTATAAAAATACTCCAATTGTGTTGGTTTATTTCAATAATTAACTTTTAAGAAAATGTGATAAGGTCTTTCATTGAGTTAACACTGACTTGTAAACATATACATCTTTACTTTGGAATTTAAAACATTTTGGAAGACACTCCAATTCAAGTTGGATGACTTTATGATTGTTTTATTAAAATTAGTTATAAAGCTCCTCGTTTTTTCCAAATGGCACCAATAAACACTTGTGGAATTTTAAAGAGCAACCACGTCCATGGCCTCACTCCAATCCTTAAAGATTGAATTTTTCTCTACTCCATCTTCACTCTTTGTGTGGTTGTTCATGTATAATTTGTGTAATTGTTCATGTATATTGATTAATTTTCCAAACAATACTCCATCTTCACTCTTTGTGTGGTTGTTCATGTATAATTTGTGTAATTGTTCATGTATATTGATTAATTTTCCAAACAAATTATGGTAAAGAACAATATTTTATGTTTTTAGTTTTTATGTATAATTTCTATGTTATTAAATAATTTTAAAAATATATATATTTTGGAATAAATTTGGCTTATATAATAAAGTGATAATAAATAATAATAATAAATGTAAAATCTAATAATAAATGTAAAGTCATTTTATAAAGAGAATTTTCGTTATATTTAAGTTAGGGTTTTTTCAATGTAAAGATTCATCATTCAATTATATATATATATAT
Organism: Picea mariana; assembly: GCA_032191745.1. Lineage (NCBI taxonomy): Eukaryota > Viridiplantae > Streptophyta > Pinopsida > Pinales > Pinaceae > Picea > Picea mariana. The sequence continues at coordinate 30,987 of JASDQU010589237.1, read as the reverse complement.
ATGTTATTGATCAAAATATTTTTATAGAACATATAGTTTTTTATACAATATTGGTAAGAAAGATTAGAAATATAAATATTTCTTCAATGTATGATAATTTTTATAAGTGTTTATGTAAAAGTGAATAAAGTGAAAAGAAAAAAAGGTAAAAATAATCTTTCTTTATGTAGATGATAAATTTTATAAGTATTCAAGTAAAAGTGAATAACATTAAAAAGGAGAAAAGGTAACAATAATCTTTCTTTACATGGAGTATAAATTTTATAAAGTATTCAAGTAAAAGTGAATAATGTGAAAAGCAAAAAATGTAAAAGTAATATTTCTTTATGTGGAGGATAAGTCTTATAAGTGTTAGGTAGAAGTGAATAAGGTCCCATGGGATAGCACAATTGGTTAAGACGTGCGCACACTCTTCCAGTTTGGGGAGAGGTCACGAGTTTGAAACCTGTGTCCCTTGGGGCTGCGAAGCTTTATCACTCCCATATCAGCCACTATGTGGGGAAGTATCTGGAGTGGGTTTTCAGCGTGGAATTCCAACGTGGAAAAGGTAGAAGTGAATAAAGTGAAAAGGAAGATGATAAAAGTGTGAAAGTAAACAAAGCTATAAATATGTATTCCCACCTCCCTTGTTCCACCTCACCAAAATAGCCCACAAAGATACACCTCCAACCAAAGTATGATGGATCTAAAAAAATAGTTGGAACAAATGGGAAAGGAATTCAATATAGTCAAAGATACAGTTAGCAAAAATCATGATAAGTTAAAATATGAGATAAAAAAAAGTAATGATGCACTCAAGCAAGAGATAACACAAAATATTAATGGTGAAATTATGGCATAATTCAGAATTGAAATGAAAATCAATATAGACGTCATGAAGCAAGATCATGATAAAAAACATGACGAGCTCGTAAAACTATTAAAAAATCAAGCTCCTTGATGTCACAACAAGCAAGGGAGTACATTGAGATGGAGAGTGACGGATTTCAAGAGAATTTTTTGAAGATAAGATAAACAATGATTATGAGAATCAGATGGCTATAGAGGAAGCTATTGAGATCGCCAATGATGATCACGTAGAAAAAATTCAAGTTAATTCGGCTACAAAAGAACCAATAGATCAACAATCTACAGAAGAATTATTATGTCGTCAGCGAGAGTTAGAGACACATATACACGAATTTGCCAAAGGTCGACGAGAACCTAATCGTGAGATACTAGTTCCTATGGAGAGAGACAAAAGATTTAGCGACACAACCTATCATTATAGAGACCCCTGTATAGCATTGCCTACCATAAAGATTTCAGAGCATCATATAAATAATAATACAATGGATTCAATTGTGGACAAAGAAACATGTGCAATTGAAGATCTATTTGATAAGGAGAAAATTATTCAAGAATGAAAGACTATCAACAATTGTCTTATTTTACATGGTACAAGAGCCACTGGAGAAAGAAAAAAATAAACGAGGTTTCAGGTTTCCATTTGTAGTGGAAACATACGATTCCACTAAGAAGGCATGGAGAGTGTTCAGATTCCTGCTAAGAAATTTGAGATTCATGGAAGAGTTGACAAAGGATATTATTCGAGTAAGTTCCTTGTACCTTCATGCTAATGTTACCTCTCATCAAAGGGCTCTAGCAACTATTGTGAAGTTGTTGGAGAATGCAATAGAACTTCTACTTATTACCTCTAGGATTCCAAGGTGTTTAGGTGATGTTGTGTTGAAGGTTTTCATGAATTTTATTATCATGTTTATGGCAAGTCCACTCTATGCCAACGCAAGTCCACTCTACGCCAAAGAACCCGTATTTAAGGGTAGAGATGTTGGAGTTTTTGAATGCCTGGATGCGAGACAAAAGTAAATTACCAACAAAGGTTATTCGTTTTGAAGGAAATCACCTTTCCCAAGAGTATCTTGTATTTAACCTTGTGAAGCTTTATGTGGACATTGAATTTACTTGGTCACATACTCGGTTCTATGATAAACTCAACACACACCATAATATTGTAGAACTGCTAGAATATTTGTGGCAGGTTCCTAATCGTCATAAGGCATGGATGAGGGTTGCACAAATACACAAAAAGGAAGTGTATGTGAACTTTCTTGTTAATGATAGTATCCTTCTCATTGATGAGAGTTTGAATAAGATACTTGAATTGAAAATATTGGAGACTAAAATGGCAGAATGGGAGCAACGACTATCCCAAGAAAAATAGGAAAAATTTGATATTTATATCCTTCATTACCTTTGCTTTAAGGACAAAGCAATTTTAAGGGAAGGGCAACGTTATATACATAATAAATAATAAATAAAGCTAAAATAACAATAAAATATAATAACAAAGTAAACAAGGTTTTAGGTTTCCAATTGTAGTGGAAATCTACGATTCCACTGAGAAGGCATGGATAATGGTTGCACAAATACACGAAAAAGGAAGTGTATGTGAACTTTTTTGTTAATGATAGTATCCTTCTCATTGATGAGAGTTTGAATAAGATAGCTGAATTGAAAATAATGGAGATTGAAATGGCAAAATGGGAGCAGTGATCATCCCAAGAAAGACAGAAAAATTTCGACACTTATATCCTTCATTACCTTTGCTTTGAGGACAAATCAATTTCAAGAGAAGAGTAATGTTATATATATAATAAATAATAAATAATATTAAAATAAAATATAATAAAGGGATAATGAATAATAATAATAAATGTAAAGTCACGACTCTTCATACAAAGGTAACCTTGGTTATATTTAAGTCGGTCCCTCTTCAATATAAAGATTCATCATTCAACTTTATATATATATATATTAGTGAGTAAAATATTTTTATACAATGTATACTTTTTATACAATAAATGATGATTGTAAACATCTATTTAAATTAATTTTTATTTCTTAAACTTTAAGAAAAAAAAGTAAAATAATTAATCAGTTTACTTTAGAATTATTCAAAAAGATTAGAGAGAATTATTTCCAAATCTACATAGTTTTGATAAGTTTAAAGGTTATGAATGTGAGTATTATTGCAAATATTTTGAAATATTGAGATTTAATGTTAGCGTATGCAAGACATTTGAAGAAAAAATGATTTTTGTCCTTCACCTTCATAATATAACAAAGATGACAAATTCTTTTTTCATCCTCCACCTTCTTAGCAACACAAAGATGACAAATTCTTTCATCCCATGACATTTTAGGAATTGTTCAATCTCACGTTTCATGTTGGAGCTCATGATAATTCATTCTTATTTTAACGATGTTGATTTTCTTCTTTATGCTAGTTTTAACATAAATATATGTTTGATCTTCTAAATTTGGGTTAATGACCTCTTTAAGAACATGTGTTTTCTTCTAGGAGGTCAAACGTTCAAATCCAAAGGAGGATAGGGTGTGTATACCTCTATAGACTTTAGCAGACAAACTGTTGTGCAGAGGGGGTCCCTTGTCCCACAAACAAGGAGGCTCATACACCAATTTGGCATCCAGCTTGGTTGTGACCTTAAAAATAGAATAGTAGTAGTAGTAGTATTAGTAGTATCATCTTAATTTTCTCTTGTCCTCTAATTTTATCGCACCGCAATTTCTTCTTAAATTTAGATGTAATATTATTTTTAATGGTATCAATATTTTGTAAAGTGACCTACTCCCCTATTTTCCAATGATTTAGCCAAGATTAACATCTATGCCAACCCCTCTTAAACCATTGATAACTTTGACTAGAGGTTGAAGCAATCTTAGGAGCCTCTTGTCTTTCATGTTAGTTATATTGTGCTTGTACATTAGGTACCTAGTCATGGCCATACTCTCAATGGGGGAAATACAAACTTTTATGAGGAGGATATGATAAGATGTATTGCTTTTAATTTTAAGATTATAGATTATAGAATGTTTGTGGATTTGTAAGATCCTTTTCCATGATTCTCTATAGATGTTGTGACCTCTAACTTCACATCCATATAAGATAACATAAGTGACAAGAGTTTCAAAGGGAAGCTTATTTTTTCCCATAATGAGAAGTCTGGTAATTTACAATTGTTTTCCAGACCAAAATAGGCATTCCACCCTACATTAATTCTTGTCTCAATTATATAGTTCCAATTAAGCTTATGATGAAGATCGACTTCGAGATATTTGTATGAAGTTAGTTGCTCTAACCTTTTATTGTCATATACAAAATTAACATATACAACCTTTTTGGATTTAATTATCGTTATTTTATCAATATTCATAGTCATACTCACACTATAGTATATATGTTTAAAAATTCTTATTAATTATCGAAATTAGAAAAACGCCTTACCATATAAACAATATCATTATATAAAAGTTTACATTAATAAATCTCCAAATATTTATAAATTCATTAATCATTATTATCAAATGAAA
>JASDQU010589237.1:15775-26447 GCA_032191745.1 Picea mariana | reverse complement strand
AAAAAAAAAAAAAAAAAAAAGTCAAAATAGAAAAGCCACCACTCAATTTTTGTTTAGAATATTAAAGAAGCAACCATGTCTTTTTCCTCCACTATCTTTAAGATTGATTTTTTCTCTACTTTTATGGAATATTAAGTAGGCAACCATGTCTTTTTCCTCCACTCCAATCCTTAAGATTGTTTTTTTCTCTATTTTTATAAAATGTTAAAGAGATGGCCATGCGTTTTTTTTCTTCCACTCCAATCCTCAAGATTGAATTTTTCTCTACTTTTATTAAATGTTAAAGAGGTGACCTAGTATTTTTCCCCACTCCAATCCTTAATATTGATTTTTTTCTATTTTTTGGAATGTTAAAGAGGCAACCATGTCTTTTTCCTCCACTCCAATCTTAAAGATGGATTTTTTCTCCATTTTTAAGAATGTTAAAGAGGTCGATCTGTCTTTCTTTTTAAGATTGAATTTTTCTCTATTTTTAGGAAAGTTAAAGAGGTCACCATGTCTTTTTTTTAAAGTGGTCATTTAAAGAGGTCACCGTGTCTTTTTTCTCCACTCCAATCCTTAAGATCGGATTTTCCTCTCCATATCTATTCATGTTTCATGTAAATTCTCGAATAAATTCTTTGAAAATAATGTTTGTCTTTGTTATGATCCCTCAATTACTAAATGTCCAAACTCCTTTTACATTGTAATGAACTTTACTTTAATTCTTTTTGGGTGGACGAATCATTCCAAATGACAGGTTTTATGATTATATGAACATCTATCATTTCATATTATTTTAAAAATAAAAAGCAAACATATAATTTTTTATTTTTTTTTAATATATATTTTTAATAAATATATAATCATTAGTGTTTTGTGTATATCTAAATTATATTTTAATTTTAAAATATTTGTTATGATATCAATTTTCTTAATTTTTTAAGTCATCAAAAGTACAATGATGTTGAAACACTTATCCTAATGCTTTTTGAGCATTGAAATAACAATTTAAATAAATCCAAGTAATCTCTTACTTTTTTTAGGTCTGAAAGACCAATTTTAGTTCTAATGGATGTTTTTTTACAGAAACTAGGGGATTTGTATCAGCAAAAAGGGTGTGTCCGAAGCTCGCAGAAGAGTTACAAATTCTAAGAAAAATTGGGTGAGTCTCGGGCCTCAAAAAGACAACTACTCCAAGCTACAAATGATTGTTTCAAATACTCAAATATAAACTTCACATAAAACAACCTTACGAAATACACTTTGAAAAAGACTTTGAGGATAAAAAGTGAAGAAACACTACATCTAAATTAACCTTTTGGGGAAGAGCTCGTCATTTTGACTGATTTATTGGCCCGATTTTGTGTTACCATTGGTTGTGATGTTACTTGTGATTTCTTCTTCTTTCCTACTACCGTCCAAACTTCTTTTGCAGTTGTTGGGGTATTTGTGGTCCTTGTTATTCATGGATTGTCTTGATTTGAAGATTCTACTTTTTCTTGTTTCGGTACCTCAACTTCTTCAGCCTTATCTGCCAACATGCCAATGGTTGAGGGGATTACAGGTTCTGTAGTCCTTGGTTTGAGTCTCGAGGGGCATATTCCTCTTTTGTCGACTTCTGAGTTGTTTCTTGTCGTTTTTCTTGAGGTAACAAAGATTGTTAAATAGGAGGATTTGTTTGAGAAGTCTTCCCACTGTTGTGTGGAGGATTTCTACAGTGTTTTGAGATTACTTGATGGTCTTCATTAGATCCGACCCACCAAGTTGATTTCCGATTCTTTCTATTATTTCTAAACCCTTTGGGGCATTGAGTTGCAAGATGCCATGTTTCAAAACAAGATATGCAATGTAAGGAAACTCTCTCGTAATCTAGTTTATGAGACCAAGAATAGTTCTTACTAGTAAGAATAACTTTGGCTAGGAATCCTTTACTAAATTCCATCTCCATGCAGATGTGGGCGAATGTAGATGTGTTGTGCCTTGTAGTTTCATGACTTGCAAATTGGAACTTTTCTAAAGCTGAACCGATGACTTCAAGAGAGGGTAAACCCTAAAAATGCAAGGGTAGATTGGGGATATGCACCCAAACTAGGGTTGGCGAGAGAATATCATACACTAGATTAAAGGAAGGATCTAGGGTTTCATGCACAAACCTAAGTTTACCCAAACCACAGACCTGAGTTGAAAATCATATCCCTATCCTCCTCAATGTCGAACTCAACAATGAAGAATCCTTTTGCACAAGGATGGATGAAAGCTTCCTTTTGCATGATTGAGATCTAAGAAGAAGAGATCCAGTTATTGATATCTTCTAGCTTTGGACATAAACCATTGAAGTGACAGACTAAACTAACAAATCTGTAATAATCTTCCTCATCATCGACATCTTCACCCATGGGAATGATCAGAGATGGGGTTTCCTAAACCAGAAAAGAAGAAGAAGGAGGAGCAGGATGTCTCTAGACTATATCACGAAAAGAGACACCAAAAGGCGAACCCAGAAAATCGCACACCAAACTGCACACTGAAATGGAGGGGATGACCCCATGGCTCAGGGTACCAACATAAATGGAAGAGGCCAAAACCATGATCAACGAAGAAAAAAAACCCATGAAAATCAGTCTAGACAAGCGTAGGGAGTTGTGAGCGGTGAGAGTTAAACCCTAATCGTCAGGCCAAATGTAGGAACGACACCATTACAAATATAATTTTTTTAATCTCAATAGATGTTAACCATCATCATCATATATATATGAAATATGTATCTAATATTTTAAAAATAAAATAGAAATATACATTTATTGATTTGATCAAAATTCAATAAAATATATGTCACGATCATTTTGATTAATTATTATAACATTTTGTTAAAATTTAATATAAATAAATATATATGTCACGATCGTTTCGATCAATTGCTATAAAAATTTGTTAAAATTGTCCCAACCATTATGATCAACTACTATGAAACTTTGTTAAAATTTAATATAAATAAATAATGTCACTTTACTTTATGAGATTGATCAACTACTATGAAACTTTGTTAAAATTTAATATAAATAAATAATGTCACTTTACTTTATGAGTAAATCTCACAAATGAAAGGTTTCTATTATTAGTCCCTGCCTCCTCCACAGACCACAACTCTTGCCTTGCGGCCAAACTAGATTGAAATTATATAATTCAATATAAGTCAATAACCATGTCCAAAGTTTTGTGGAAATTCTATTTTAATTCAATTTATTTCAATAAATAAATATATTTTCCAATTTATAGAATTGGAAAAGATCAAATTTTTCATTGATTGGATCATGTGTGATTTGACATTATTCTCCCGAGTATATGATTTTTTTAACGAATTTTTAGAGTTAAGAAATCATTTAAAAAATGAATTTATTATTGGTCACTTTGGAGCCTCTCACATGGTGGCTCTGACATTGCCTTGATTGCTCTGGAAATTTGCACCGAAGCTCTAACACTACTACGAGAACCTTATCTTCCTTGCCATTGTCGTTCACTGCCTTGCCATTTCTTCACTACCTGGAAACTAATTGACTTTTCACTTGGCTCACCACCTAGCCATCTCTTTAATTGTCACCAAATAACATAGACCAAGAATAAAGAACCTTCACATAACACTAGCCCAAGCCCTGGGCCAAACTCCACAAACTCTTTATCTTCACTCTATAATGAAAACCAAAAGTAGAGAGGGACCTTCATAATGATTACAATAAACCAAATTTAATAAACCTCCAGCCACCACATTGAATTGAGCATCGTCAACAACCCAATTAGAAATAGATATGCTCACCGCCACCCTAAACACACCTTAATCACATCAAGCTCGACCAATATGATTAGAATTTTGAACTTTATTTATTTTAATCAATTAATTTAAACTAATACTCTAAAGTAGAGCTTGATTTTCCCTATACCTGTAGTATGGTCAAATCAACACCCAACACCTAAACTTGAATGCTATAGTCCATTGTCGAGGGTAGAGACTAATTAGCATACCCTTGAAGTGGGGGAAAGGGAACGCTGAAAAAAAACCCGTAGCAACATATGTTTTTATAACCATCATATTTAGTGTGAGAATAGAGAACGAAATAAAGATAATATAAAAAAGTGAATGGCGTAATAAATTTTTCCAAGTATATAGCAAAAACAAAAGATGTTACATGTGTACATTTTTTAATTCTAGATATCATCTAAAGTTATTTTCTACCCAGATATCGAATCAAAATCTGTTATGAAAATGAAATAAAACAGAAGGAAAAAAATGTATTATCATCATTGATTCATGGCATGTATAAAAAGAGTATCCCACATTTCATTCCAAGTTGTACAAAAGAAATGATTCACTTAGATCCACATTTGCATGTAGTGGGAGGAATCGGCGGGAAAAACAATATCTCTACATGTATCATCAAGTCATGGCCTGCTAGGAAAATAGGTATGGGGTACTTATGCAGGGGTGGATTTGGTAAAATTACATCTCCAGAGATTCTAATTCAGAACCTCCACATGGTGTTGACATTGATCTGGAAAGTCAAATTGAGAAGTCATTTAACAAACAACTAGTAAATGTAGATAGGTTCCACTGAGCATGGAATAAGGGGCATTGTATTCATTTGGAGGTTGCTATTGTGGCATCTTTGGATACATGACTCAATAAGCGACCACTGGGAGGAGTTGTTGGTAGAAGCGGTAGGCGGTTACTGGTGGTTTAAAGAATTGACTTATTCAAAGGATTAGAATAAAATCCCAGAGGATACTTTTGGTGGCCTGATTCATTATATGTAACCTTTATAATCACTGCACTTTTCCTTGAAGCACATTGGCATGCAATCTTTGCATTAATCTCTACACTTTTTGGTCCTTACTATTACTCTACTCTATATAAATTTAGGGGAATTGCAAGTCTGCTTGGATCATACCTTCTCTCTGTTAAGGTGGTCGGATATCTATATGACAAAGAAGCAAGAATGTCGCATACCCTTCGAGGCATGCATGGATTATTTACCTCTTCTTAGCATCCCAACCATCATTTGACATGTGACTAATCCTACCGTGCATAGTCTCTTATCTCCCATGTGAATGAAACATGCATAATATTGATTCCCTCATGTATACACACTGTCACCCCTTAAATGAACTAGGCATAAGATCAACTCTGTCATGTCTATGCAATGTTTTATTGGAGGAAATATAAATTTGACAACATCTTATTGGATGGGGTAGCTAAGTTGAATTTGATTGAATTGAAAACTAAGTTTAGATCAGAGCTTGGATATTCTTGGAAGTAGTACTGAAATCTGATCTCATTGGATTTGATACAGATTATCATAATGAAAAGTTGAATGACATGTGGCATTTTTTAACTGCAAAGATAGATGGTAGTTTTCAATTCATTTTGGACAACTGCACACTTGACTTATATGAGCTTCCATTCTAGATCTGCAACAACAAAAACCAATGGTTATAGTATGGGAGTTAGGGATTTCGAACCAACAAAGCGTTAGAGACCACCAACAAAAAACCTTTCAATGATTTTTGCATTGAAAAAACATCCACTGTAAAACATGCAAGTTGTTTAATTCTTTGGTTACCATAATAAGAAATAGAGACTATTGAGATAATATTCCATGGGATTGAAAGGCTATGACCAGGGAGGCGTGTTAGTTTTAAAAATGATTAAGAAAAACTAATTTATGGTTTTAAATGCTTTTTTTTTTTAAACTAAAGCGGTTATATTTTATTTTTTATTTATATATCGGTTGGGCCGAGGTCAAATCAACCATCAATACAAGGAAACAACAACCCACTTATCCAAATTACAACATGCCCCTTTCTTACATAGCTAGGGAATGAGGAAAAGCCAAACCTACGGGATAGGAATCCACGAAGGTGCTTCGTCGTTTTTGTTGATTGCTCCTTGAGGCAAGAGACAACCCATGTTTGCCTTTGTGTCTGATTCCTTGTTTGATCCATGCATGATGTGGAAAAAGTGTGAGGAGGAGAAATCTTGAAACACGTATCGCAACCTTTGCAAAGTCTTTTTGAGCACTGGATTTCTAAAGTGGTCGTTCGAGTTTAATATCTTTATCAGAATTTCAGAGTCTCCAAAAACTTGTATTTCTTTATTGCCATTTCCACGTGCTATCTAACAAGCTTTTAATAGCCCTAGAATTTCAGCCTGATTATTAGTTCTCCGACCTAATCCCCAGCTGAAGCTATATTTTTGAGATCCATCCGAAGAGTAAATCACTCCGCCTTCTCCTGCATTCCTTGGGTTTCCTTTGGAGGCACCATCGAAAAAATCAAAGCTTTTCCTTGCTTCCTCCACCATGATTGAAAAACTACATCCTTGTCTCGTGATTGCCATCCTTAAGTGTTGAAGGGACAAACAATGTTTTTTTTTTTTGTTCTGGAGTATAAGGGTTCCTATCCATTTCTTTTCTTCAGGGAGGAGAGAATTTTCATTCTTGAAGGAGTGATATGCCATTGTTTCAAGGAGGAGAGATTTTTCTTTGGTAGCCACCATTGAAGGAGAGTGCAGAGAGATTTTGAAGATCTGATCATTTATGGCCGACCATATTTTCCAGCATAAGAATTTGGGAATGGCCTGCCAAATTCTTTTCCATATTGAATTGCTTTGGATCGCATGAGTATATCGCACCTTCCAAGAGGAGAATAAGGTTACCACTGTAGTCTGCGTTGGATCTGTGACATTGAGACCATGAAGGGAGATCTTCCAAATTTCTTGGGTGAATGGACAGTCCACAAACAGATGATCCATAGTTTCAAGAGCGTTACAACACAGGGAGCATCTATGTGGTCTGATAATACCTCTTTTTATCAATTTTTCTCCAGTCAACACTTTCTTGTGCATTAATACCTAGAAGAAGAAATTAATTTTGGGAAGATCGAGAGGATCCCAGACCTGCTTCTAGAGGGATGCTAACTCGATCTGCGCTTAGAGAGATTGAAGGGAGGTGAAGCCTTGTGTTGCGGTGTAAACTCTAGTCTTTCCCTAGCCCCATTTGTCCACCGAGAGCATATGAACAGGTGCTAAACCCGTCAACGCTGCTATGATAAGATTCTTTTGGTTTTGCAAATGTTCTGGAGTTTCAGGGAAGACCCAAGACCGATAATTCCCTGAAGCGTCCCAAGAGGAGATGTTTGCTAATTTGTTAAATCCGTGTTGAGTAATCCACTCGCAGATCTCTTTTAATTCTTCAAAATTGTTGAGGGGCAGTTGGCCCATGATGTTGTCTTGCCACATCATCATTTTTCCCCCATTTTCAGGGATACGATACAGATGTTTTTGGAAGAAATCAAGCCTGCGTCGACATAGGCTCCATATTAGCGTGCCTTTGGGAGTGTTTTTTGCTTGGAGGTTTCTTAAAGAAGCCCCTTTGACGTATTTTTTCCTTAAAATTTGACTTAGAGGATGTCTACGATTTGAGTAGAGTTTCCAAAGGATTTTTCCACCCAAAGCAATGTTGGCTAGTTCAGGATCTCTTACCTGTAAACCTCCTTCAATAATTGGGCGTTTGACAGTTTCCCAATTAACTAAGTGAAATTTATTTTGGTTGTCTTTACCTCCTTGCCACAAAAAGTCTCAGATCAGTTTTGAAACTTGCACCATGATCGCCTTTGAAGCCAGAAGGAAGGATGCCTGGTAGATTGGCAAGGAAGACAGGACTGATTTTATAAGAGTGAGTTTCCTAGCATTAATGAGCCACTGACCTCCCCAAGTTGCGATTTTGGACTTGATTTTGCTTATTACTCCAATCCACAACAAAGACTTATTGGAACCCAGAGTTAAGGGAAGCCCGAGGTATTTAATTTTTTCCCAAGAAGCATAGCTCGAGAACCCCAAGAAATGGGCAATTCACAGTATAGTTTGTTGGTCTACATTCCACCCATACACTACACTTTTCCTTTTATTGATGAGCGCTCCAGAGATACTATAGAAACTTTGAAGGATTTTTATGAAGACCTTTGCAATATTTATGGAGGCTCCACCCAACATAAGAGAGTTGTCTACAAATAAGGCATGATTAATTGGATCAAGGCCCTTCATCAACCTAATGCCTGGGACTCTCCCAACTTTCTTTTCAACAGTTAACTTTCTGCTTAATGAATATGCCATCAAGATGTACAGAAAGGGGAAATAGGGAAGCCTTGCCTTAATCCCCTCGAGGCTTACAAATAATTATCCGGTCTTCCATTCACTAGCAAGGCTATCCAAGGCTTTTCAGTATAAGATTTAATCAAGTTAACAAAATCAGAACATAAACCAAAAGAGAGAAGGACATTGTAAAGGAACGATAGTTTTACCTGGTCAAATGCATTTGACATGTCGAGCTTTCTGAGCATCCCTTGCTCTTGTTGTTGATGACTAGAATGCATGGATTCTTGCACCTGAATTACATTGTCTAGAATATGTCTCCCTTTGACAAATCCACTTTGTATGGGAGAAATGATTTTCCCTAACAAAGGCTTATTTATGTTTGCCATTAGCTTGGACAAAATTTTGTATGAAGTGTTGCAGAGTGAGATAGGCCTCAATCTTTCGAAGGAACCCATATTTACTTCTTTGGGGATAAAAGTGATCCGAACCTGGGGATGATTAGTTTCCAATAATTGATTGATTATGTCACTCCTTCAAAGGGTCATCTATAGATCGTTTTACTTGAGCGATTTGCAATTAAAGGTATAGTTGAATTCTTTATAAGATTGAATCCGAAGTGAATGAAAACCCATTTAGTTTCCTTATGTGTTATATGTCATGCTTGCATTTAATATTCTATGTGTGGAAATTTCATGGAAAAGTAACATAAGAACATAATACACATAATGGGTATGACACTTCCCTTGATAACGAAGTTCACCCAATGTGGGATACGTCTCCGGGCCATGCTCCAAATCCTGACCGCTTTATTCTCCTCCCTGTGATGATGTCTCTCCTTTACAAGTTGTAAGGGCCAAAGTCCCTTTTCGATGACGACAACAAGAGATCAGAATGTGATCAGGAATGTATACAAGCTTCACAAGTTCTCATGCTCATGAGGCATCCATGATGCTGACATGGACATCATTCCTGCATACTCAATACATAAAAAGAGGAAGAATAAAATATGACCCCATATTCATGGAGCCATAAAGTGTCTTAGATCTGTTGCTCAGATCCAAGCATATATATGCAGCCCATACAAAGATCCTGAAACTACGAGATTTAGAATTGATTCATTGGCCACTTATCATGCAAGTTCCACAATTTCTTTGTCGCATGTAACTGATTGGTTTGATGTGGAGGAAGAGAAGAAAAGAAGAGATAGAAGGAATGGGTTGATCTTGCTTCCTTGCCGCAACCCCTCCATGCTCTTTCAGACCTATAAAAAGCATGCTATGCTGCAACATTTAATGACAAAACAACATAATGAAAAGCATGCTTACATTGGATTCTCTAGAACTTATCTTGCTGATATGAAGCTCTACTGCAAAAACATACCTCGCCATTGGATTCGCGTTGCCGAATTACCTAAAAATGACTGTCAAATCGTCTTCATCGGACATAGGCACCTTCAGGCCTCCTCTGGACATCTATCTCAATTTGCATGCAACCCTATGCAATTAATGCACTGACATCTGCATAGAAAACCATGTCCAATACGAACCTGGGCAGATTGGCACACTCCTCCTCTCCATGCATTGGCGAAATGAGATTTTTAAATAACTAGTTGGGCGGATGTTCCAACAATGGTCATTGGCCGAGTTGGTTTGTGGCACTAATGTTAAGGCGTTACATGTGGGGGAGGTCTCGAGGTCAAATCCACGGGCCTCCCTTTTTGGGTCTTGGTTACTACCTCTGTTATATTGGGTGGTTGACTTCTAAACTTGGTGGATGCGCCAGATTTGGCAGGGGCCTATTATATATATATTTTTTGGTTTTTGGTCACGGACCCTCATTGGGAATTTCAGGGGTGCCATGTGGCGCTCATATATTGTCCCATTGTTGTCCAGTCATCTACCACATGGGAATGATGTCACTTCCCTATTGGCCCAGTCGTACACCGCCATGTGCCACTTTTGGAGGAAGCCACATGTCTGTACGGATGCCATGTCATCTTGCCACATCAGCCTACCACATCACTGTACAAACTGCCACATCATTGTACAAACTGCCACATCACTATATGGACTGCCACGTGGCATGATCTGATTGGTCCACGGATCTGCTCGAAAATGTCAAAACTAGGTGACACATGGCAGCCTTTGGTGCTGCCACATCAACATGCCACGTGTCGCCTTCCTAATCCTTCCATGTGTGTTGTATGGATGCTGACGTCATCCATACTAATGCTGACGTCAACAGTACAGATGTTAACTCATCCCTTGCTGACTGGGCTAATTTGACCAAACATTGACCGCAAATATATTTCGATACGTAACTCCGTTTGACGAGCCGTTTGCGCTGTTGGAAATCATGTGAAGCGCTCTTCGCTATCATGTGATTTACACTACGTTTTGGGAACTTTGAAATTTTCCCTTTCTCTGTCTACTGAGGCCATTTTGAGCCTCCTGGGACACTTCTAAAACTTCAGTGATGTTCCCTAGATCCATCCAGATCATGCTTCCCAACCGAAAGGACTTTTTTTCCCCAAAAGTCTTTACATTA
>JASDQU010589235.1:42613-53131 GCA_032191745.1 Picea mariana | reverse complement strand
TTTCAGGACAAAAGTCTCAAATTATTATCCTTCAATATGTCGAAATGCCAAATTTTGACACATTTCCCAGTGCTATCCCACAACGAAACTTCCCACCTTTTTTGGAATTTCGGACTTCGCGATTTCACGAATCCTGATGCTAAAATTTCAGTTCTTCAACCCACAAAACCCCGAAATGGTCAACAAATGTTTGACCTCGGTGTCGACAAGTATGCAACCTGTCCACTCTCCACTGTCCACGATATTTAAACTTTTTCACCCCTTCGGGACTTCACACTTCGCGATTTCGCGAATCTCGTTGCAAGGATTTTGGTTCTCCAACTTGCGAAACCCTGAAATGAGATTATGTGAATGATCCAGCGGCCACTGTTGCTTCAGATCCTACGGCTCTTTTTCTTCTGAGATTTACAATTTAGAAAACACTTTCCATAACTCTCCTTGCTCCTCTGAAAGATCTGACGGCTCTCGGGATTTCGCGAATTCTCCACGGAGAATTTCGACCGTCCAATGCATCCTTGACAACTCCTGCGAAATGAACAAGGTATTCCTTCATGGAACTTGTCCACCTGCAAAACAACTTTGCTACGCCTCCTTTCAACACTTCAAGGCACTAACTCTTCTGAGATTTTACCACAAACTCGAGTCTTCAAAAAGAATCTTGCACGCACTCCTTTCGGCAACCCTTCAAATACTTCCAAGTATTTGAATTCTTAGACTCTATGCACTCTCTTTGAAACAACAGTCCTTCAACAACTTCCTCAGGTTGCAAACTCTGATACTCTACTTGGCTAGCACACACTTTTCACATCTCCTGTGCTTAAATTGCACTTCTGCGAGAATGAGAACAATGTTATCCCTCCTGAGCATTCAGAGACGAACGCTGATTTCTGTCAACGCACACCTTGCGGACAATTTTGTTGCACTCCTTGCAGGAAAACTCTTGCTCAGAAAAAGAAATAATTGAAACTCATTCCTTACTCTCCCTCTCTTCAGATTTCAGACATTAAATATGAAATCATACATTCACGCATCAAAGAAAATGCATAACAGAGAGTAACAAGCATATATCAATCAGCATGTACAAACACATAAAGCAATTAAACACCATGAGTCTGAACTAAAGATCTTTGTATTAATCCAGAAATTATGTACATGGGTTTTTACTTTACACAACTCTCTGCTTCTGATCTCCTATGCTCTCTTCGATTGATAATGTTACAATGATACAATATGAGGGTGTCTATAGTCAGTTTTCCCTCCGCTCCTAAAACTGTCTAATCTAGAATATAATTCTACCTACTTACATTTACGAACATAAATGCCTCTACCTACTACAGACAAGAGCGGATCGCTCAAGGTCTGATTACAATCTGCAAGTACACCCTTTCTTAACTACTTCATTTATGTTTTGTGCATCCTACTTCAAAACAATTTAAACACCTTTGAACATGTGCCAAAAATGCGTTGGCGCTACTCGCGCTCGCTTGCTGCTGACGATACTCCTGCATCATACTCCCTCACTTGAAAATTTTCATGGGCTCCTGTCCATGAGCTCTCGCATAGTTTGTCCATGCTTCTGGATCTCTTCTTCATTTTCCCAGCTGGCGTGTTCAACTGGATGTCCCTTCCATTTGACCAAGTATTCAAAATATTTCTTTCGCCTGGTCCTCTTACTAAATCTTTCGTCCAGTATGCTCTCCATCTGTGGCTTCTTTGTAACTAGCATCTTCTTGGCTCATTGAACCTATGGTTGTTCGCTATCTTCTCCTACCTCTTCATCTTTGTAAGGGTATAAATCTGAGACATTGACTATCGGAGAAATTCTAATCCCCTTGGGTAATTCAATCACATAAGCATTTGTCCCAAATTTCCTTATGATCTGGCATGGTCCAATTTTCTTCATTTTCAATTTATTATATGTCCCCCTTGCGAACCTTTCATTTCTCAAGTGTGCAAGGATCAAATCACCAACTTTGAACTGAAGTTCTCTCCTGTGTTGGTATTCTCTTCTCTTATACTCTTGGCTCAAGTTTTGTAATCTCTCCTTAACTTGGTTATGAAGCTCCTTCATCGCTTCTGCGAAATCCTCTGCACTAGCACTCCTAGTTGAGTTTTGTTCTGAATCCTTCAATTCAAAAACTCCCCTTGGCTACATGCCATAAAAAATTTGGAATGGAATCTACCCCATGCTTCTGTTGATTGAATCATTGTAAGAAAATTCCACCTGTGGTAGAATATTGTCCCACTGACTGTGATGTTTTTTCACCAAACTCCTCAGCAAGTCTCCCAAACTTCTGTTCACAACTTCTGTCTGTCCATCCTTCTGAGGATGATAAGTTGAACTGAATGACAAGTTTGTTCCCAACTTTTTCCATAAGGTCCTCCAGAAGTGTCCCATGAACTTGGTGTCTCGATCCGAAACTATGCTCCTTGGTAAGTCATGAAGTCGAATGACTTCTTTGAAAAATAGATTCGCAATGTGAGTTGCGTCACTGGTTTTCTAACACAGTATGAAGTGTGCCATATTAGAAAATTGGTCCACCACTGCAAATATCGAGTTGAACCCTCTTTGTGTTCTCGACAGCCCCAATATGAAGTCCATGCTTACTACATCCCATGGCCTCTCAGGTATGGGTAGCGGTTGATATAAGCCTGCATTCTGCTTCTTTCCTTTTGTATGCTGACAAATTCTACATCTGTCCACAAATCTTTTGATGTCTATTCTCATTCCTGGCCAAAAATATGACTCATTTAACTTTGAGAATGTCTTTTCATGATTGAAATGTCCGGCCAATCCTCCATTGAGTTTCTTCTTCAACAGATTCTCCCTCATGGAGCATTTTGGAATACAAAGTTGATTACCCTTAAACAATAATCCTTCCTTGATCATGTATTCTGTCCATTGACTTTTGTCTCTGAGAATTGGATTCTTAGCTACTTCATATGCTTTTTTGAAGTCTGGATCATCCCTGTACATGTTCCTAAGATTATCAAAACCTAACATTTTGACTCTGAACTCCTGCATAAGCAAACACTTCCTGCTCAAAGCATCAACAACTTTGTTAACAGTTCCAGAAATATGTCTAATTACAAAAGTAAAATTCTGCATGGATTCAACCCATTTAGCATGTCTTTGATTCAACTTCTCTTATTGAGTCACAAATTGCAAATAATGATTGTCACTGTATAAGACAAACTCCTTAGGAATCAAATAATGTCTCAAATTCTTTAATGCCTGAATAATAACATAGAACTCCTTGTCATATGTGGAGTATTTCACTTTGGTTTCGTTCAGCTTCTCACTGAAGTATGTTATCGGCCTATCTTCTTGGCTCAAGACAACCCCTATTGCAAATCCACTTGCATAACATTTTACTTGAAATGTATTTTTAAAATCCGGCAACACCAAAATTGGTTGTTCCGTGATTTTCCTTTTCAACAAATTGAAGCTTTTCTCAGCCTCTTCTGTCCAGTGAAAAGATTTATGTCTTTTCTTCACTGTGTCCATCATTGGTGCACTAATTCCAATGAAATTCCTAATGAACTTCTTGTAGAAACTAGCCAATCCATGAAAAATTCGAACTTCAAATATATTCTTTGGCGATGGCCAATTCTTAATTACCTCCACTTTATCTAGATCCATCCTCAACTTATCTGCAGAAATAACAAAACACAAATAAATGAGCTATGTCTTCATGAATGAGGATTTCTTCTTATTTATTAGCAGCTTCTCTTGTTGTAGCCTCCGCATCACTGTGGCCAAATGTTTCAGATGCTCTACCTCTGTTTTACTGAAAATCAGTATGTCATCAAGATACACAATGAAAAATTTTCCGATGAAATCCTTCAGGACTTCATTCATCAATCTCATAAAGGTACTTGGCACGTTTGTTAAGCCAAATGACATAACAAGCTATTCAAACAACCCTTCATTGGTATTGAATGTTGTCTTCCATTCATCACCTTCTCTAATATGAATATGATGATATCCAATTTTCAAATCAATCTTCGAAAAAAATTTCGCTCCACTCAAGCAATCCATCAAATCATCCATTATTGGAAATGGAAATCTATACCTGATGGAAATCTTGTTAATTGCCCTTGATTCTATACACATCCTCAAGCCTCCATCTTTCTTTGGACTGAGCACTGTCGAAACAGCACATGGACCCAAGATTTCTCTAATCAGCCCTTTGTCCATTAAATCCTAGACCTGTCTTTTGACCTCTTCATTCTCCCGCGACGTCAATATGTACGTTGCCTTGTTTGGTAAACTAGCTCCAGGTATAATATCAATGTGATGACTTATACTTCTAATAGGTGGCAACGAATGAGGTAGTTCATCCACTACTATATCAGAAAATTCCTCCAGTAGCTGTTGGATTTCCTCTGGTAGATCATCCACTCTTGTGTTGGTCAAAACAATTTTAGGTTTCCTGACCACGATGAATTGTGGATATTCCTTCTTCTTAACCTCCTTAAGAAGTTCCTTCCCACTCATGAGAAGTACAGTGTTGTTTACTTCAGGTTTCACCTCTTTGTCCTTAATCGGAAACAACATGTGAGTTCTCCCATTCTTCTCTAGGGTGTATGTGTTCTTTCTCCCATCATGGACCACATTCCTGTCATATTGCCATGGTNGTGGGAATGAAATCACACAATATCTTATCGTTATATCCTCCTATCTTAAATTCAACTAAACATTGTTTAGTGACATTTACCTGATGTCCTTTTTGTAGCCATGAAACTCGGTATGGACTTGGATGTTCAATAGTCTCCAACTCCAGCTTTTCTACCATCTTCATAGAAACGTGATTGTCTGTGCTACGAAAGAGAAGCAAAGAGAAGCTAAGCAGAAGAAAAGAAGCAGCAGCAGCAGCAGGGACATGGAGCAAATGACCAGCTCCAGAAATTTGTTTGGGATCTAGGAGGATTTCAACAACTGACATGGGAAGCTCATGAATTTTGCAGCTGAGGTACTAACTAATGAAAACGCCACCTCTGCCTCGACAGAGTCTCTACGTGACCTCCTGGTCTTAAGGATCGTTCAATCTCTTTCCTGAGCCGAAACGGCTCTTTTGATTCCCTGCTGGAATCTCCTTCCAATCGATGCACAGGTCCTTTTCGGAAGCTCCCCTGTGAAAACAGCACTAGGTGCGAGCTCCATCTTTCCCAAGTGACCACAATGCTATTACCAAGGCCAAATTCCAAAGGTGCTTTTCGTAACTCACAATCTCGCGAGTTCGCGAGTCAAAACTCCCAACTCTTCCTTCTCAATCCTGCGATACCGGAGATCACAAAATGGGTATAGCTCCTCTTTTTTCAGTGCCTTCCATGAGTGGCCATCATCTAAGCTTAATGCTAGCTCCTTTCGCTATTCGCCGCTTCGTGAGTTCAAGGGTTGAACTCTCATTCCCTCCTTGTGTGATCCTCCAAGACTTAAAAGTTAGTGAAGGTTGACCTTCCTTTGGCACTTCTCGCAACTCGCCCCTTCACAAGTTTCAATGTCGAGCTCTCGTGCTCTTATCTCATGAATCCCCGAGATGCGAGAAGTCAATGGATTGTTGACTCCTTCCACTAGGTGATGTGTGTCCACCTGTCAATCATGTGGGCCCCACCTTGTGGTTCTACCATGTGTTCCTCCATGCCCGACTCTCGACACTTCGCAACTTATGATGTCAAGATGAGGTCCTCTCAACCTCCGAACCTCCAAATATGCGAAACACGCGATGAGGCTCTGATCCAATGGTCCTCCCTTGACCTGGATCCAACGACTGTCTTCGCTCCTCATGATTTCGTAACTTCATGACTTAGAGCACCCAACTCTTGGGCTCTTAGCTTGCGAACCTACAAATTCAAGAGATCCCTTGATCTCTTCGGCACTTCGCCAACTCCGTGATTGTTGCCACCTGTCCTCCTTAGATGGAAAGCTATGATTCTCTCGTGACTTTGCCACTCGCGACTTGCAGCACCCAAATCCTGGGATCTCACCTTGGGAACCTCTGAGTTTGCGATATACCTAGATCTCTGCCACCTGTCCTCCTCAAATGAACGGTCCCGATCTTCTCGTGACTTCACCACTCGCGACTTGGAGCACCCAAATCCTAGGTTTCCACCTTGCAAACCTCTGAGTTCATGAGATCCCTAGATCTCTACCACCTATCCTCCTCAACTGGATGGTCCCGATCTTCTCGTGACTTCACCAATCGCGAAGTCAAGGACTTCCTTATCTGAACCCTGATGTCTGAATCCCCGATATGGGTGATCTCGCGACACGTGTCTACTCCCAGACGAATTGTTCAGATCTAATCTCGCCTCTTTGGGACTTATGATGTCAAGTGCCCGGACTTTCATCCTCCAGACTCTCGAACTCCCGAACACCGATATCCCGATCTCCAACCTTTTCGGGACTTCGCTTTTGTTACTCTATGCATGAGGGTTTAAACCTCGTGCAGCTCCTGATAGATCCAACGACTGTTGGGTTCTTTTCTCAAGATCTGATGGTTTAGATCATTTCTCCTATGCACTCCTCCTGTACTACCTCCTGGACATGGAAACCTTCAATAGTCCAGATATTTTTGGTTGATCCGACGGAAGCTATTGCTCCTACTGAGCCTTGGCACTTTTCTTTCGGACTTGGAAGAATTTCAAATGCTCAAAGGCCTCGACCTTTGTTCTCCTTTGCTTGTGAGCTTTGCAACTTGAGTCCTCGCCTACGCATATAAAACTACTGTTTCTCCTGAGCTTAGCTCCTGAATCCTTGAAGGATTCTGACTTCTACGCTCCTACAGAGTCTTCGCACACACAAAGATGCTATCCCTTCTGAGCTTCTCTAAGATTCATACCTCTAAGGAAAATAATTCCTTCTTCCCTTCTCCCTCAGATGGAGAAATACAATTCCCTCCTAGCTATATGTCTGCTCAAACAACCTATTACTGAGTCTTTTAGGGTGTTTAGCAACCCTACGAAGATCCTTCTATGGACTCTTCTTCAATCTCTTAACTCAAAGAGTTCCTTCCGTGCACTCTAGAACTTACTCAATGCCCTCCTGGTAGAGTATCAAGAATCCTCAGATGATTCTTGCTTCTAATGAACTCACAATAGAGTTCTTCTTCTATGCACTCCTTGCATTGGCTCAATGCCCACCTGACAGAGCTTTACAGAACTCCTCAGAGATTCTATCTGCAAGTGTGTTCTCCACAGCCTTGCCTCCTGAGGTGTTCAACAACCTCAAAGGTCTTCCTTTGAATTGTTGATTTCAGCTACTGTGCCCTCCTGGCACATCTTTGTCTAACTCCGTAGAGTTCAGAAGTGCATCTATGCACTGGTATACAGAGACCACAGTACTCTGTCACGCCCTCCTGGCATGAAACCACAAAAAACCTCTCAAGCTTGAGAATCAAACAACTCCCTACAAATGCACACCTAACATACATCTACAGCATACATTGAACACACAAATACATTCACACAACACAGACAATATGCAGGAAAAACTGCTCTAGTTTGTATTAATAAAAATGCCTTTTTTTTACAAGGTGTTCTGAGCATGAACTTCAACAGAGTCTTGGCTCCTTCTCCACTCTCTATTGTACATCCCTAAATTCCTCCCTATTACAAAATGAGATCGAAATTGATCTTTTATCGAGCTCTTCCCTCCAATCTACCTACCCTATTTAATTACATGAATGGGTTGTCTAGTCCAGAATCGGATCTAGGTCTCATCCTTACAAACATTAAAGGCCTACCTACTTCTATGCCTATGCAAAGCATGGCTTTAGGGCTCACCAGCCTAGGACATTAAATTACATTCAAATTCAAAATTGAAGATGAGGGTTGCGCCTCTCTTCAGCCTTGAAGGCATGTGCTGACGTGGCTGGCTGGCTGGTTGGCTGGCGTGGAGAGATGCTCCTGCATCAGGTTTCCTCTAGAAGGTTCTGATGCTTTCGGTTGTTTCATCCATCTGGTGGCAAACTTCATTCTTCACTAGTTCTCTAAGATATCAATTTTTGCGGCTCGGATCCTTTGCTAGTGCATTGTGTTGTTCCACAACATACTCTAACTACCTCAAAATTGTGTTATTTCTGCAAAATCAAGTCTTCTCCAAAACGGAGGGTCAAACAGGTGCCGACCACAAACCTTGACTCATACTAAGTCAAGAATTCCTCTCTTTTCTTTGGAAAACTCCCTCAAACATGTATATTTTAACCTTGTACAATATTTTACTGCAAACAAAATACACTCATTACATAGAAATTTTTTCCTCTGGAAACTCAAACCAGGAAAACCAACATATTCTATGTTCATTCAGCTCATACATTGTTTAATGTACAATATACATATAGGATCTAGTGGCATCCAAAACCCTAATCCAATGACCTGGATTAGTCAACAACCCTAATTCCTTAACCGAAAATAGAAAACCATTGATGAAAAACCATGTACTGAAAAGTTTCCCATAAATGGACATGAAAATCAAGGACCTTCCAGAAATGGAAACAAAAACATTTTCTAACTTTTTGTTTTCTTTGCATATAGGGGGTTACAGTGTTACATAGTCAACAATTTAAAGTAGCAATGCCCATATATCCTCTACACCAGGATAACTTCTCAGTGCTCACATATTTTTTTAATGAATCTGTAACATTCTTTAGAGTGTCCACCTTCATCAACAACACATTCTTTTCTTAAACCAGGTCTCTCACAAAGTGATATTGAACATTAATATTCTTTTTCTTTGAATGATAAGTTGGGTTCTTTTCCACAAAAATTGCAATCTGACTATCATAATCTATCCTTACAAATTGATGTACCAACCCAATACTTGAACATAATATTTTTAACCATATTGATTCCTTTCTTTCATGAGTGGATGCCATGTATTTATCTTTTGTAGTTGAAAGTGACACTACACGTTATATTTTTCTAATCCAACTAATTTCTCCTCCAAACAGGTTAAACACATACCCTCTTGTAGATCTCCTACGATCCAGATCTCCAACCCAGACGACATCCAGAGAGATATGTATTTCCAACACTATGTCCAATCCTTGTCTTCCTTGGTAGCACAATCCATAGCTAGCAGTGCCACACAAATACATGAAAACCCTCTTTATTGTTGTCCAATGCTCATTCCCTGGTTTTGACATATACCTTCTCAAAACTCACATTGCATGTGAAATTTCCGGTCTAGTACATACCATTGCATACATCAAACTAACAACCACACTTGCATATGGAACATGAGACATGTCCTCCTCCTCTTCCCGTGTCTTGGGACACCGATCCACATATAACTTTATACCTATATGAATAGCGACCATGACTGGTTTACATTCTTGCATATTAAATGTTAAGCCCTAATATTGGCTCATTACCCCTTAATTGGGGAATATTATATTAGTAATGTTATTTTATTCATGTGGGCTTTAGGCCATTAGTTGTAATTATACCTCCTAGTCTCCTATATATACCAAGGAGACATTTTCATTTTGAATCATCTTGTACTTGAACATTTAAGTGGTGTAAAAGGAGGTTGACCCCTCGAAGAGGCTTGTTATCTGAAATTATCTCTTTTTCAAGGTGTTGAGTACTTTTTCTAAGGATTTTCTATGCTATATTGATATTTGGTTCTTAACATATGGTATCAGAGCTCAAGGTCTTGGGGTTTCGCTGCTACGTCTGAGACACCTTGGCATTTTTTCTATAACTTTTTTTCTACAATGTTTCAGAAGGAACGGATTGGAGGATATTTATCATACGGAGAAAGGTACGTTGGGTTGAAATTTCATCTCCTGAGGCCTTATACTTTCAGAGATATAGTCTGTACAAGATAGGATTTTGGAATCATCATGAAATGAGTCATTGCAGAATTTTCACTATAAAACAATTTCTGTAAAGTTTCAAACCCTAAACTCCAGCAGATATTTACAAAAATTATAAATTTATCTATGGTAAAAATTTTAGCTTCTGGGTCATCTTAAATTTGTAGATACACCCTATGTAAGATAGGGTATTTGACTAGTCCTATTGACTAGTCTCAAGAAGGTGTTCTAGGTAAAACAATCATAACTTCTTCCTAAAGTATCCAAATTGCATGGAACTAGTTTCATTGGATCATGGACGGTCTCTAGTATTTTTGGTGTGAGTTTCAAAATTTTATATCAATTATTTTGTGCGGGCCACACTATACAAGTGAGATCTCCTAGAAAGGCCAAAAATTGGCAAGTTGTGGGGAAGTTACCATAAATTCCACTTGGAAAATCCAATTTTGATCAGACCTGTGGCATTACAGAGAAGACATATCATAGAAATACATAAAAGAAATTTTCATACCCAGAAGGGGCGAAACTTGGGAGATACAACAGAAGAAATATTGTCTAGCAGAACCACCTCAAAATCAAGGTTCAAAAGTGATACATGGCCAACATGCCACCCAAAAAGGAAACTTCCACAACAAATAAGCCTCCAGAAAATCCTACTTGGACTCTTGATGAAGGTGAAGAAATGCGTAGGGAC
>JASDQU010589234.1:44983-75072 GCA_032191745.1 Picea mariana | reverse complement strand
AAAATGAAAAGGGGTTATGGGTGAAAGGTATCACAATGATCAGGGAGAAGAGAGGAAGCCAATGGGGTAAGTCCCAAATAAGAGGGTCTGAAGGGGGTCGGGTCCACAATTTTTTTTTTTTTGAAAATTATAGGTATGACTGTGATTAGGGAGAAGAGAGGAATCTAATGGAATGGGGCTTAAATAATGGTGCAAGAAGGATCCAATTTTTCTTTTTAATCTTGAAGAGTTATACTTCAATATGAAGAATACTGCAGTTTTGAAAGGCCCAAATTCTTAGTAGGAAAAAAGTGTAATAATTTCCCAACCAAAATGAAGGAGGTAAAGTTGCATGATAATAGATCTTGTCTGATTTGTTTCTATTTTTGTCCAAAGGGTTAGGGTATTCAAGGTTTCTATAGATAAGGGTTTTCCTGATGCTATAGCTCTTTGATATACATGCATGGTTTGATAGTATTACTCAACCCAATATCGGAAGGCACCAACTAAGGAGGCTAGACTATGCCCTTAGCCATACTACTTGACTACCCAAGTACTTGAGAGTATCTTCCCGAGTGTTTTTCTCGGTGGCACTATAACAGTTAGGTGACCGATTGGTTTATCTATGGAGGGATTCATGATATCTAGGTTGATCTATATACATGTGTTGTCTAATGTGCTATCACTCAAAAGGGTACAAAAACGAGCTACAAGGGTGGCCAACAATGTGCGCTTAAGTAACACTTGTATTTCCTGCATGTATGCTTCCCTTACAACAAATTTACACATTGAATGACAGAGCTTTGTAGGTTTAAGATGTTGAAATATGTCTTTTCCCTAAAAAAATAACCCACAATTTTCTGCCAAGGAAAGTTCTCTGATACGAGCTGTAAGGTACCATATCTATTATAATAACCAAAAATAGAAATATTGTAGAGAATAACAACGAAACAATAAAAATATGAAACCACGCCACCAAATTAATACCTTTATTGAGAGGACAAATTGTTCACTTGCCTCTTCGAGGGGGAAACCTCGACTAGAGAAACACTCTATTACAATAGTTCTCAAGAAAACAAATTCTCATGCCCTTAACTCCTATTTATACTAAATCTATCTACCAAATAAAAAATTGAGAGGAATATATTCTAGAAGCAGAAACTTGTATTAGGTCTTCATACATTTGACTTATTCTTCCTTATTAATATTGGCCTTTATTACATGGAAAACATATTTTTCTACCTACATGAAGGTTTAGGGAGGTAAGGTCCCTAACATGTTGTTTGTCTTCTCTTCGCTTGTAGAAAAGGTGATGAATGGGCTTGGGTAAGGTAGAAGGTAAATTTTTGTCAAGGTAGAGATTGTTGGAATTGTGACAACAATCAACATAGATGATTGGTGGTATTTTACATAATGGTGGAAGTTCATGTAATGGTGGCATTTCATGTAATGATGGTAGTTATATTGAATATGGTATATGTTTGTGTATCCATGAGAGGCATAGCCAAGTTTTGTAACCCTGGATGTGAATATTGTAATGTTTACCTTTGCGAAATAAGAATACTACTATCTTTCACTATGAATGTTTCCTTGGCATATTGCCAATGTTTTGACCATCTTGCTAAATGTGATTCTATTATCTTTCTTTATCTTTTCCATTTTTTTCTTCACAACTAATTTGTACTACAAATTATATTTTCTGTGGGATCACATTTCCAATAGGAAAAATGTCAACTATGAGAGAAAAAAGATAAACAAATTCCCCTTCATATTTTTATGAAGGTGCTTTTACTCCTTTGTTGTGAAAATGGTTGATATTAATTTTTCCTTTTCAACTAATAATGTATGTAGGAGAGTGCTATGCACTTAAACCATTCTTTCCTTCACATCATATTAATAAAATGTTATGTAATTAACCATGTTATACTTTTCAAACAAAAGTTTTCTTAGGAAAGGACCATGGAGTTTTAGATCATAAAAAAAGGGAAATGAAAGATTATAATTATGAAATTTGTTTGTTCAATTAAACAATTTTTTTTATCCTCCATAAGACAAGTAATCAAAAGGTATATCTAAGACATGTTTAAGAGGAATTGCATAAAAACAACATTTGGATTTTCAAAATTCCTTAAAGGATTGAGTCATCACTATCATAGGGATGTAAACCAAAACTTGCTCAATTTGTTTTTTGTTATGTATTAGAAATTTTGAAACCATAAAAACTAGATGCCCATTGTAGCTTTCTATGGAGCATAATTTTAAAGAATAGTGATTAGGTTTTAATGTGAAGATTATCTAAAATTAGAAATAATGTTTGTTAAAGTCATTGAATGACTCACATGAATAAAATGAAAATAAAATAAAATGTGTTCATATTTTATACACTAAGATTGACCTCCTATTTGCTAGCACTAGAAGTCACATCTACACTGCTTTAGGTGTAAGTCTGATACCGATCAAAATATAAACGATAAATTTTTATAAAAGGTGGAAAATGGATGGAAAAATCAATTAAATATGTCAACCATAGATCATTCCATGAAATACACACCAACAAACAAGGCCTTGAATAGCCTCAAATCAGGTTTTAAGAGATAAACTGATAAATGGAAGACTTAACAAGGAAAGTGTAATATGCATATCATTTACATCAGGTAATACTGACACACATATGAAGAAAACTTTTTGATTAAGAACCTCTTAAAATCAAAGAGAAAATAACTTGGATAAACTTCCATACAATATCACAATAAATGCTTTATTGCAATAAAGAAACAACAACTAGATGAATATTTCAACACAAACTGATATCAAAGTAACAAAACAAAATATGATAATGAGAAGTAAGACTGATTTCTACCATTAAAAGTATATTCGATTAGGTCCATACATTAGGAGAAAACTCTGGTACAATAGACAATATCAAAATAAGGGTTTTTATGTCACAACATTCGAACCCTCTTTAGTATTATAATTCCCTTTTTATAGCTATAACTATCAATTCCAACTTTATAATATGCCCCTAAACTTCCTCATAGGCTCCCCATGCCTAGGGGAGGCGTGGAAACGAGTGTACAATCTTCCAACCTTTGAACAACATGGATATCATCAAGGAGTACCTGATAAACCTGTGTTTGAGGTCGATTCTTGTGAACATGATTTGATCTATTTCAGAGGCATCCAAAATCGACGATCTTCTTTAGCAAGTCTGGAGCGCCAAGTTCAAAATCCAATAGCGCGCTTCAAGGAAACTGTTAGAAATTTCTGTGACATAATCCTTGAAAATCTAGTTAAATTAAGGCACTGAAAACCACAAAATACCTTTAACATGTTCCCAACTAGCAATAATGAAATATAAGCGCATGAGGTACTTCAAAGGTACATTGCAAACTTTTAGGCGAGTTGACAATAAATACACATAAATTTTGAATTGACATCTAAATGATTTGAAGGTGACCCAGATAAAGCCTATGTACAACTTAGAGGCACGACATGTCATGGTAATGATGTTTAGGACCAAGAGTGTGACTCATAAGGACCATTATCATTGTCATGATCAATAACATTATCACATATAAAGACTCTAAAGCAAGGCTAAACATTACTTTTTCTTATAATCAAAATTTTAGTTATGACAACAAAAGACCCAAAACCTAAGACTTATAAAACTCTATGGCTCCAAATAAAAAAAAACCAAAGTGTTTTTTATCCCTACAATTTTATGTGCTAACACTCTTAACCATAAATGTAACACTCTTAACCATAAATGTAGAAAACATAGATGTAAGAATGGAGGTCAATTAGAAAGTTTACTTAATGATATAAAATCATTTGAAATTAAAGATTAGATTACTAAATTACTAGAAATAAGAAAATGATGAAAATAGATTTGAACCTATATTAACAAAAGATAGAAGAAAGAATGTCAATAATTTTTTTATTTTTTTTTTCATAAAATTTGATATAAATAATCTTATTTATTTTTATAAATTCATCAATTTCACAACTAACTTCACATACTTAAAAAAATTGACTAAAATGTTGAACACATTGTTCACCCATCTCCCAATATACTCATGCAAGAGACCATGGTAATTTATTGTTTCATTAAAAGTGAAAAAACTTTAGTCTAGATGCCATTTATATTGGAACATTTCTCAGAAGTAATGGAAGCGTGTTGTATGTCATTAATAACATAGACTAACATTAATTGTAATATTTATATTAAGAAAAATTGTAACCTTATCAAATTTTGACTTTGAAATTGTTTTTGTCTTTTTGAATTATTTTGACTTTGAAATTCCTTTTATCTTTTTAAATTATTCTTTTAATAACAAAACTTATTTTTTTAATAATAAAGTTTCATTAATAACATAGTCTAACATTATTTGTTGTCATATTTGAATATTGTAACCTTATCAAATTTTGACCCTCAAATTTCTTTTGTCTTCTTGAATTATTCTTTTAGTAATAGAGTGTTCCTTAGTAATAGGTTTTTCATTTATTAGGAGGTAGGTGCATCGAGATATTTCATGGCATTCATTGTTTTGAAAAATAATAAACTTATCCTCTTTTCTCTTTTCTAGTATTTGACAAATAATAATCAATTATTATAATATGCTGATTTTATAGTTCTATCCATGCCAAATTTTCTTCAATGTGCTATTTGATGGTAGGTATTTTTTTTCTTCATTAATGATGATAGGTTTTTTTTTGTGTGTTAGCTCATATCAATGAAATTTTTAATTAATTTTTAATAACTTTATTAAGAAAAATATATTTTTTTGCAGCTATAGCATATATAAGATGTATCTATTATCATATATATAGCAATAGTTCTTGAGCTGCTTTCTCCTTCGAGGGTTTCTCTAATGTATCTTTAGGATTAGCATCGAACTCTCTAATGACAAAAGGTTGTGTGAATAATTCGTTAGGATTGAAGGAAACATTTTGATTAGGAATCCTCCTTTCCAACCTAAACTTCTCCATCTATTTCTCGTTTACGGAAAGTGCTAATATGTATCTATTTGTTTGACGCATTTTCATATCTTTTATAAATTTTCAACCGTTTTTTTCAAGAACAACATCTTGGTTTTCTAAAACTTTTTTTCCTTTAACTCCAACCTTACTTACATGGATTTTTTTAGACTCCTTATCATAGGTTGCACTCTGTAAGGTGATAGAGTATTCTTAAGAAGTAGGTAGTTCACCATGTAACATCTTTCCAGCTATCAATTAATTTTTTTTACACTCATTTTTATTGATTATTGCCAACTTTGTAAGATATTGATATTAGTGTTGTGAAATCATCTTGCCTTGCTGATATTTATTATTGCTACCCTTTTATGCTATTAATAGTGGTGGAATCAATCTAGTCTAGTAGTCTAGTTCGATATAGTGTATGTGTTTTCATATGTGAATACTTACATTTGGCTTGAAATACTTAGAATTAAAATAAGTTTATATATATAATATAAAATTTATATATATATATATATATATATATATATATATTGAATTTTACATAATAAATAATGTAAGATACAATAAAATAATATAAAAACATAAAAAATAATTTAAAAGAAATGTGAAATTTATTTAAAATGAAAGAAATGTAAAATAGTGGTGGTACTTTAAATGGTTTATTTTTTGGTTTTGTTAAGGGAATATTTTTTTGGGAATATTTGACTTTGATTAGAAATTGTTGGATTTGCAAATTTGAGTGGTTAATTCTGTATGATGCAAACACCTAAAAGGTTTTTCAGCAATATGAATCCAATCCTTTATTTTCTATTTTTCAATCCCATTGCTAGCATCATCGTTTTCATATAATGTGCATGTCACACCAATAAAACCTTTTATTCCTTCATACTCCATTATTGGTATGATGCAATAACTTTGACATAGGCAATCAATGTATTGCCAACACACATCAATCAATCTGCATAACTACACTACTACCCCAACCAAAACCATTAGGTATTCAACTTTTCAAAATGAATCCCCATGAAGTCTCATTTCTTTATATTTTTAATTTTTTTTCTTTTAAGATTTTTTTATAAGTGTTATATATTTTGGATTTTTTTTTTTTTCTAAATTTTGTTATATAAATTTACATAAAATTACAATTTTCTATACTAAAATATTCAAATATTTAAAATTGTATAAGTTGAAATATATACCATGTCATTTAAAACACTTTTAAATCAAATTATATATATATTAACATATACAATATTAAATACTCTTCTACATAGTAATAACCTTCAAATACAACTCATTAAGGTCCTTGAAAATTGTGGAACCAACACCATCAATTTCAACAAACTCGATATGAACAAATGGTTAGGCATGGTTACTGATGGCGTTTCCGACTTGGCATAGCTCTCATGCTGAACACGCTCCATCATATTTCAGTGGCAGATTGCGTTGTCAGTCTCAGGATCTAGCCACTAAAGGGAGACTACAAAATATTTCCAAGCTAAGTTGAAGGCATATGGGGATTGCTTGACATGGGCGTATTGCCTCAGCGAGAGCTAAAAGGGAAGAAGTATTTGGGTGCAACATTGCAAACCCTTTTCATATTATACCGACATTACTGTTATAGCATTCCCATTAACAAAAGAAACCCAAACTATTATCAACCAGTCTGCTCTTGATGCCTTAGGAAAGAAAGGGACACTTGTGAATAGAGGTCGTGGGTCGTGGTCCCCTACTAGATGAGAAGGAAATTGGGAAGGCCCTAGTTCAAGGTCGCCTTGGTGGTGGTGCTGCTCATGATGTATTTGAAAATGAACCTAACGTGCGTAACGAACTATTTAGCATCAAAGATGTGGCTTTGTTGCCCCATGGGGAATTGCAACGAGGGAGACAAGAATGGCAATGGCAGATCTAGCCGTTGCGAATTTGGAGTCACACTTTTCAAAGAAAATTAAAAATGGATTCATTTGAGCTTTCATGCCACGAAAATAATACAAATTGACAATATTATTATCACACGAAGAACTCTTTTTTATAGTTCATTTACCCATTTAAGTTTGTTGACCTCATTACCATGACTGTCAAACTCAAAATAGATATTTGAGCTTTCGTAATGAAAATAATAGAAAGAGACAAGGTAATATTGATTGTGTTAATATTGGCACTAAGTTGTCGCACTTCCTTTTTGGGCTTCTGCGAAATTAGAGGACAAGGTATTAAGGCGGGCTTCAAGGTCTTGGGTATGTGTGTCGGTTATGATTAAGAGAGGAACCAGAACGAGGCGAGTGGGACCACACAAAAAAGAGGTTATGGGTGAAAAGTATCACGACGATCAGGGTGATGAGGGGAAGCCAATGGGGTAAGTCCCAAATAAGGGGGTCAAGTTCACAGAATACAATTTGCTGAAAAATGTTAGGTATGACTGCGATCACGATGAAGAGATGAATCTAATGGGATAGGGATCAAATAATGGTGTAGGTAGGATCCACACTTTTATTTTTACTCCTGCAAAGTTATACTCTAATCTGAAGAATACTATAATGTTGCAAGACCCAAATTCTTAACTAGAAAAAATATGTAGTAATTTCATAACAAGAATGCAAGATGTAAATTTCCACGACAATAGATCTTGTCTATTTTGTTTGTGTTTACATCCCAAGGGTTAAGATATTCAAGGTTTCTACACACAAGGTTTTCCCTATGCTATAGCTCTTTGTTGTACGTGAGGGGACCAATAGTAGTACTCAACCCAATATCTCAAGGCACCAACTAAGGAGGCTAGACTGTACCCTTAGTCGTACTATCTGATTACCCAGATACTAGAGAGTATCGTCATGAATGTTGTTCTCGGTGACACTATAGAAATCACTTGGTTGATTGGTTTATCTACAATCTGCTTCAAGATATCTAGGTCGATTCATATACATGTTACCACTCAAAGGGGTATGAAAATGGCTTACAAGGGTGGCCAACAATGTGTGCTTAAATACCACTTGCAGTTGATGCGTGTATGATTCCATGACCACGGATTTCTATGTAGCTTTAAAACACCGGAATACATCTATACCCTAAAAAAAAATAACTGACCATTTTCTTCCAAGGAAATTTCTTTGATACCACTTACTGGATCTATTATAATAGCCAAAAATAGAAATATTGCAGAGAATAACAGTGGAACAACACAATAGATGAAACCACAAAACCAAAATAATACCTTTATAGAGAGGAAACAATGTTTACTTGCCTCTTCAAGGGGGCAACCTCAAAGAGAGAAATGCTCTATTACAAAAATTCTCAAGAAAAAAACTTATCGTGCCCTCGTCTCCTATTTATACTAAATCTATCTACCAAAAGAACAATCTAGAAGAGGATCTTCTAGAAGCAGAGGCTTCTATTAGGTCTCCTCACATTTGACATAATCTTCCTTATTACTAGGCCTTATTAATATTGATCTTTATTACATGGAAAATATATTATTCTATCTACATGAGGTGTTAGGGAGGTCAGATCCCTAAAATGTTGTTTTTCTTCTCTTGGCTTGTAGAAAATGTGACGAATGGACTTGGACAAGATACAAGGTAAAAAAAAAATTAACTTGAAGATTGTTAGAATTGTGACAACAATCAATGAAGACTAATGATAGTAGTTTACATAATGATGGAAGTTATGTAGTAGTGGAAGTTATGATAGTTATATTAAATATGGTATATATTTTTCTATTCATGAGAGGTATATCCAAGTTTTGTAACGCTAGATGTGAAGATTATAATGTTTAACTTTGAAAAATAAGAATACTACCATGTTTCCATGTGGATGTTTCCTTGGCATATTACCAATGTTTTACTATCTTATTAAATATCATTCTATTATCTTATTTTATCTTTTTCTTTTTTTTCTTCACAAATTTGTGCTGCAAATTATATTGATTTTTAATAAGAAAAAAGTTAAAAAAACATAAAAATATTCCCCTTCAGATTTTCAGATTTTTATGAAGGTGGTTTTAATTCTTTGTTGTGAGAATGGTTGATATTAATTTTTCCTTTTAAACTAATAATGCGTGAGAGTGCTATGCATTTAAAGCACTCAATCCTTCACATCATATTAAGAAAAGGTTATGTAATTAACCTAATTATGCTTTTCAAACACAATTTTTCTTATGAAAAGGAACATGGAATTTTAGATCGTAAAATGAAAGATTATAACTATAAAATTTGTTTGAAAGATTATAATTATAAAATATAAAATTTGTTTGAAAGATTATAATTATAAAATTTGTTTGTTCACATAAGCAATTTTGCTGGCCTCCACAAGACAAATAATAAAAAAATACATCTAATACAATGCTTAAGAGGAATTACATAGATACAACATTGGGATTTTCAAAATTCCTTAAATGATTCAGTCATTAGTATCATAGGAACGTAAACCAATACAAATTTTTTTGTTATGTAGCACACAATTTGAAACCATAAAAACTAGATGCCCCTTCGTAGCTTTCTGCCGAGCATAATTCTAAAGAAGAGTGATTAGGTTTTAACTGGAAGATTTTCCAAAATTAGAAATAATATTTGTTAAAGTCATTGAATGACTCACATGAATAAAATGAAAACAAAATAAAACGTGTTAATCTTTTATACATGAGGCTCCTCTGAACCATAAATATAGAAAACATAGATGAAAGAAATGAGATCAATTAGAGGGTCTACTTAGTGACATAAAATCATGTGAAATTAAAGTTTGGATTACTAGATTATTGGAAGGTTTACTTAGTGACATAAAATCATGTGAAATTAATGTTTTGATTACTAAATTATTTTTTTCATGATGGTAATAATTTCTATGACTTCACAACTAGCTTCATAAACTTAGAAAAATTTGACTAATATTTTCAACACTTTGTTCATCATGTCCCAATATACTCAAACAAGGGATCATAATGATCATAATAATTGATTGTTTCATTAAAAGTTAAAAAACTTTAGTCTAGATGTCATTTATATTGCAACATCTCTAAGAAGTAATGGAAGCGTGCTGTATGTCATTTATATTGCAACATTTCTCACAAGTACTGAAAGCGTGCTGTATGTCATTAGTAACATAGTCTAACATTAATTTTCATATTTCAGTATTAGGAAGACTTGTAACAGTATCAAATTTTGACCCTCAAAATGCTTTTGTCTTCTTGTATTATTCTTTATTCTTGAATCAATTTTTAGTAATAGAGTTTTCATTTATTATGAGGGTAGGTTCATCGAGTTATTTCATGGCATCGATTGTTTTGAAAAATAATAAACTTTTCCTCTTTTCTAGTATTTGACAAGTAATAATCAATTATTATAATATGCCAATTTTATAGTCCTGTCCATGCCAGATTTTCTCCAATCTGCTATTGGATGTTAGGTTCTCTTTTTTTCTTCAATCTGCTATTTGATTGTAGGGTTCTTTTTTTTCCGCCAAATTTATAGTCGTATCCATGCCAGACTTTCTCCAATCTGCTATTTGATGGTAGGTTCTCTTTTTTTCTTCAATCTGCTATTTGATGGTAGGATTCGTTTTTTTTCCCTTTTGTGTTCGCTCGTTCGCTCATATCAATGAAATTTTTAATTAACTTAAAATTTCATCAAGGAAAATATATTTTTGCAACTATAGCGTATACAAGATTTATCTATTATCATATATATAACAATAGTTTTTCAGCTACTTTTTCCTTCTAGTGTTTCTCTAATGTATTTTTAAGATTAGCATTAAACTTTGCAAAAGGTTGTGTGAATAATTCCTTAAGATTGAAGGTAACATTCTGATTAGGAATCGTCGTTTCCAACCTAATCTTCTCAATCTATTTCTCGTTTCCAGAATGTGCTAATATGTATCTATTAGATTGACGCATTTTCATATCTTTTATAAATTTTAAACTTCTCCATCTATTTCTTGTTTACAGAATGTGCCAATATGTTTTCTATTTGTTTGACGCATTTTCATATTTTTATAAAATTTCAACCCTGTTTTTCAAGAACAACATCTTGGTTTTCTAAAACTCTTTTTCCTTTAACTCCAACCTTAGTTATCTGGATTCATTTAGACTCATTATAGCTTGCGCTCTGTAAGGTGATAGAGTATTCTTCAAAAGAAGGTAGTTCACCCTGTAATATCTCTCCAACTATCAATTCATTTAACAGTCATTGTTTTTTATTATTGCCCTCTGTAAGGTGATCGAGTATTCTTCAAAAGTAGGTAGTTCACCCTGTAACATCTCTCCAGCTATCAATTCATTTTTTTAACAGTCGTTGTTATTGATTATTGCCAACTTTGTAAGCTATTGATATTAGTGTTCTGAAATCATCTTGCCTTGCTGATATTTATTATTGCTACCATTTTATGCTATTAATAGTGGTAATGCACAATCATCTTGCATTACAAGAATCAATCTACTTTAGTAGTCCAGTTCAATATAGTGTATGTGTTTTCATATGTGAATAATCATTGGTATTGAAATTTTTTTATTATATATATATCTATATATATATATATAAAACAGAATAATATGAAAAAAAATATATTTATATATATAAAAAAATATATTTATATATATATATATATATAATAGAATAGAATAATATGAAAACAAAATGTGAAAATATAAAAATTATTGTAGATTAAATGTTTTATTTGATCAAAATCTGATTAGGAATTGTTGGATCTGTCTATTTGAATTGTTAATTCTGTATAATTTAAATAGCCTAACAATTTTTGAGCACTATGAATCAATTTCTACATTTAAAAATACAATTTAAACAACAAAAAAATTATAATTTCTTACAGATATATATGACCAGATTCCCAAAAAAAAAACATAAAACAATTACCTTGTTTGCTATACTTCAATCCCTTAGCTAACATCACCCCCTAAAGTAGTATGCATGTTATACCGAAAAAACCTCATGTTCCTTAGTAGTTCATTATTAATATAATACAATAACTTTTACATATACAATCAAAATATTACAACAAACATCAATCAATAATATGTCAACCCACATCAATCAGTAATATGTCAACCCACATCAATCAATCTTATGTAAGTGCATTTTCCAGAAACTAATAAAATTATTATGGTCGGGCTTCATATCTGCACTACTATACCCAACCGAAACATTAAAGTATTCAACTTTTCAAAGTATTGCCAACACACATCAATCAATCAGTCATATGTCAACCCACATCTATCGGTCTTATGTAAGTGCATGAAGCCAGAAACCAATAAAATTAATTTGGTGCAGCCAGAAACCAATAAAATTATTATGTTCCGGCTTCATAACTGCACTACTGCACCCAACCAAAACCATTAGCCTATTCAACTTTTCAAAATTAATTTATGTGAAGTCTCACATTTTTTTATATTTTAAATTTAAATTTTTTTCTTCGAGTATTTCTCGTATTTCTCATAATTGATTTTTTATAATTGTTTTATGGTTTTTTGTTTTTTTTTTCCATAAGGAAATCACATAAAATCACAATTTTTTTATAGTAAAATATTTAACTATTTCAAATTATATATTGATATATATACCATATTATTTAAAACATTTTTAAATCATACATAAAATCACAATATTTTATAATAAAATATTTAACTATTTAAAATTGTATATATTAATATATATATACTATATCATTTAAAACATTTTTAAATCAAATTATATATATATTTTAACTATTTAAAATTGTATTGATATATATACCATGTCATTTCAAACACTTTTAAATCAAATTATATATATATTATCATACACATGATAACCTTGAAATAGAACTCATTAAGTCTTTGAAAATTGTGGGTACAAACACCATCCATCTCAACAACAAACTGGATATGAACAAATGCAGCAAGTGGAACATCACAATCGCTCACTCTCCAGGCATGGTTACTGATGACGTTGCTCGACACGCTCCATCATATTTCAGTGGCAGATTGCTATGTCAGTCGGGGGATCTAGCCACTAAAGGGAGAATACAAATTATTTCCAAGCTAATTGGGAGGCATATGGAGATTGCTGGACATGGGCGTATTGGCTCAGCAAGAGCTGAAAAGGCAGAAGTGTTTGGATGCAACATTGGATACCTTTTTCATATTATAGTGACATTACTGTTGTAGCATGCCCATTAACAAAATCCAAACTATTATCAATCAGTCTGTTCTTGATGCATTAGAAAAGAAAGGGAAATTTGTGAATAGAGATCGTCGGTCGTGATCCCCTTGTAGATGAGAAGGAAATAGGGAAAACCGTAGTTGAAGGCTTGATGTTGCTGGTCATGATGTATTTGAAAATGAACCAACGTGTGTAACGAATTAAAAATGTGGCTTTGTTGCCACATGGGGAATTGCAACGAGGGCGACAAGAATGGTAATGGTAGATTTAGCCGTTGGGAGTTTGGAGTCACACATGAAATTTCAAAGAAACCCTTGTTCAGTCTTGTACCATGAATGTCAAACTAAAAATGGATTCATTTGAGCTTTCATGCCAGGAAAATAATACAAATATACAATATTATTATCACACGCAGAGCTCTTTTTATAGTTCATTTACCCATGTAAGTTTGTTAACTCCAGTACCATGACTCTTTACTCTGTACCATGACTGTCAAACTCAAAATAGATACATTTGAGCTTTCCTAATGAAAATAATAGAAAGATACAACATTATTATAACTCATTTTTAGTACATCTACCCCATGTAGGTTTATATATCCAATGTTAATAAAGTGGATTTTGAATTCTTTCATTTTGATTGATTAGGCATATGGAACAGAAATATTGTATTGTGCTTTTTTGTTCGATGTTGCTACCCAGATTGAGGTGTAATTTTTATAATGAACATTATAACATTGAAAATATACTAACCTTTGAACAAAACCAAGGATTGTTGGCATATTCTTCATGCTTGATCTTATAGAACATTGTGAATTAATAAAAAATAATTGATTCGGCTTACACAAGTAAATTTGAATGGGTATTATACGACAATCATGGTGACTTTGTAGACGACAATTATGTGGGCGTTGATATTTCTTTTCATCTTATTACTGCCATTCAAAATCATAGGGAGTGCACGAGATGATATACTCAAAATCTGTAAATGCCTTAGTCATAATATACTGAATGTCAAATTTGGAATTTTCATGATAACACAATGAAAGACCCCTGCCATACGTAGATATGGATAGATAAAAATTAATTACGACGCATGAATATCTGTGACAGGGGTTGCCAACCCCGGTTTGAAATTTTCATTAATTGTTATTTTGTATGATACTTCTTGTACTTACATCTTTAATAATATTTTGATGTATATGAGCTAAGTTGGTATATTCATTATCAGGATTTATATATATAACTTTACTGGGCCACATGTGTAAGATAGAGTATATATACCTAAGTATGTGTTGAGAAGATGTTAGTTGTTAATTTTCTCATATGAATTCAATAAGCTTCAATCCTGTATTCATTTTTCCAGACCTTCGTTGATTGCAGATTCCCAGAAGCGATACCAGAATGCATTGAAGCTAACTCTTGCTTTGTGAGCAGGTTCACATAAACCGCCAACATTCGTTTTCTCCCGCCAGACTCCGACTCGTTGAGATTATTCTTGAGCATTATTTTGAGTATCACGATAGAGCTGCTGAGTAGAAAATAGTATTATTCAACAAAGTCCAAGAGTTAAGGGCTTCAGACTTCCATGTTCTCTTTCTGTTTGTTATAGTCTATTATAATCTATATAATCTGTAGACCATTTGAATTTAAAATACAGATCAAGCTAGCATTGATGAACACTGTAATTGCACTTATAGATAAGTAATTAAGTGACATCGTCGCTACGAGTCATTGTTTTCTTCTCCTCTTCGTCTTTGAGCGAACACAAACTTTTGGATATAAGGAAATTATGAACTAAATTCGCGAATTTGGTTATTGGCATTTTATGGCTGTCAACTACACCATATCCCTACAAATTAAGATACGTATAGGAATTCACGCTTCTAGTTTGCCTAATTATAAACTTCATTCTTTTGTACTTGAGGTAAATATTGATGTCAAAGGGACGACATAACATGTCAAAGCCTCGTGCTTTCCCCTGGATATTCCAAGTCAGAAACATCTTGTTAAGCCCTTAAAATTTCTATTTTTCTTTAGTGTATATATTATCATTTTTTATTAAAAGCGGTTGGGATCCTATCGTTTTGTTACTTATTTATTGTTGTAGGCCTTATATTTATTTCTATATCACATTAATCTTTTATTCACAATTTTAATTAAAAGACACAGTACACGTAAATACTAAATTTTTTTAGAGTTATTTTTACTTCAGAAATATATTGAAAGGTTTATTATGTGAATTTATATTTTTAACTCATTAAAACCTTATTAAAGGGAAGTGACTTAGTGAGCTTGGAAGGCCCATATGCCTTAAGTATTAAAACTAGCAGTTCTATGCCTTAAGTATTAAAACTAGCAGTTCTACAGTATGTAATGACTACTTCATACTTGAAACTTTATATTTATAAGATAAAGTTTTTCTGGGTTCTATAGGCCTAATTGTATATATAAGGATTATTTTTACTAAGTTTAATTTCTTTATCAATTTTATCTCTCCTACTTATATTATATGAAGGTTCTCATTGATATAGTTTCAACTTATTTCAAGAATCAATTTCCTGTAATCATACTAATTTAATTTGTTACAATATAGATATAGAGAAGAAATTTAATTTCAAGAATGGATTTTCTATAATTATATTACTTACAATATTAAGAATTTCTTTTATAAAAAACTACTTAAAACATTAAAACTATAATTTTTTGTTAAATTTATTGCTACAACATTACATATACATACCATTTAACTAGCTACCATTAATATATTTCAATGAATTTTCATATTATGTAAACTAATAATGAAAAGCTGAAATAAACTTACCTATTTTATACAATAATTAAAATTCTTTTTATGAAATCTATAATTCCTTTGATGAAGAAGAGGTGCTGAGAAAAACTTGCAACAATATGGTTGAGGGCCCTTGAACCTACTAAACAAAAAAAATACCATTTTCCTAAATTACTAACAAAATTTCTTCAATTTTTATCTTTTTAGTCTTACTCCCCCTCTTTCTTTACTTATCCTCAACCACATATATGTACTTAAACAATGAACCATATTTACCCACATTCAATCATTCAAAATAAAAGTTTCTCTTCCAACTAAAAATAAACTCTCATATATGCTAACATACAACAAAGTAAATCATATGCTAACATACAACAATGTAAATCATACTAGAAACAACACAACCTTCTCATCAATAGAGAACAACA
Organism: Picea mariana; assembly: GCA_032191745.1. Classification (NCBI taxonomy): domain Eukaryota; kingdom Viridiplantae; phylum Streptophyta; class Pinopsida; order Pinales; family Pinaceae; genus Picea; species Picea mariana. The sequence goes on along the minus strand of JASDQU010589234.1, from coordinate 58,748 downwards.
TAATTGGATGGCAAAACCATTTTTCCTAGCATTCTTTTAACTTTTCCTTAATAATGTGTCTATATATAATAATCTCAAGTGGTCCTCTTTTAACTTTTCACTTATGAAGTATCTATATATATAGTGTAATCTACATGAAATCATAATTTTTTTATGTTTAAATTATATTTTTAAAAGTAGAAATAGATTCAAAGTACTGAAAAACAATAACTTATACAAATCATACAAAATTAACCACTTATATCTGCAGATCCTACAATTTTTATCCTACTTTGACAGATTTGATCAATCTTATCTGATTTATAATTTATTGTTTCTGTGGACTGATATTTAACTCAGAATTCATTTAGCCAAAGTCATCCATAATAATGAGAGTACGGACCACTGAACATCATAAATAGCCAAATCATATTAAACGGTATTGGTAGGATAACGTAAATGTTGCGTAATTAGGAAACACAAATCAGTGCATATATAAATTATGATAATTATTTGGAGGGTGGGGCATTGACAAAAAACCCAAGAATTAATTTTAAAAACATATATCTGATATAGTCCTTCAATTAATATATAACTGTTTCAACTTATCTTTCATTTGACTCGCAAGGAACATAGTGGGCATGTGAAAAGGCTTTGAAAGCTTCATTTTAGAATTTTGCAATTCAAAGTTCATTTTAGAATTTTATAATTCAACATTGTAAAGAGTGTTATATAAAAGATTTTATGAATTAAAATTAAAGATAGAAATAAAGTATATCATAATGATGGTTTTGGTTAAGTTTATTTGACTTTAAGAAAGGTAAAGTATTATTTGGATTTTTTAATAATGTTATTTTAATTTTCAAAAAGTATTAGGATAAGTGTTCTAAGATTAATTTAGGAGAAAGTTCTTTTTATCTTTCACTCTCTCAGCTTGAAAAATGTGAAAGATTTTTTAATGTCATGGTGTTTTGAGAACTATCCAACATCCAATTTCACTACACAGCTGATGAAAACTAATTCTTATTTTAGCAATCTTTAATCTATTTAAATTCAACTTTAATGATATTTTTAGTATCATTGATATTCTGCAAAATACATTCTTCCTTTATTGCCCAATAATTTAGCCAATACTTAACATCATACACTAGTAATATTAATAATTATGTATCTATGTTCTACATCAAATTAAATAATTATTAGAAAACACTGATTTATGAAAATCTAAGTCAACACAAAGATTAATTTTTTTTATTAAAAGATTATTTTTTTTTATTATTAATAATAATAAATATTTTTTATACTTGATATTTCTTCCTATTATATATATATAGATTTAACCAAAACTTAACATTATACACTAATAATACTCATAAGTGTAAAATTATATATATATATATATACTGAATTAAATAATTACGTGGAAGCAATAATCTATGAAGATATGCACTAACACAAAGATTTAAAAATTATATATCATTAATAAATAATAATTGTTAATACTTTTGATAGTTGATATTTCTTCATAATACATACTTGGTATGACTCACTTGATACTTTATATGCAATTATTCTATGCATCCAACTAGTACACATCCGAGCCAGGACCATGTCTAAATGAGGTTATGAATCTCTGTGTATATATATTTTTTATCATAATGATATTATGAATCTCTTTATATATCCGTTTTTTATCTTCAGTTGGGGAAATTTATATATCCGTCTTTTATCTTCAGTTGAGGAAATTTGACTTTTAATATATATATATATATATATGTGGTGCTTAATGAGAAGGCTTAAGGTTATATTTGAAGAATGATTTTAATAATATTAAGATTATATGATTTTTTCAAAACTATTCCCTATACATATATTTAGTTGCAAGTTGATTAATGAGTGAGAGTTGATTAATGAATAAGTTTGTTATTCATAATAGTTTATAAAAGGTTGAATAAATGAATCATAAGTATTATTAAATTAAAATTAACATAAAAAATTAAAAAATATTAATGTGATAATTTAAATAAATGTATTTATTGAATAAATAATAATAATAATAATAATTTATTTTTATGTCTATTGAGATATACATATCCTATTCTCTGGATTTGAACTTATCATTTATGAAGTTTAATGAGAAGGATTAAAGTAATATATAATTTTGAAAAATGATTTTGATAATATTAAGATTATATGATATTTTTAAACCTATGCCCTATACATATATTTAGTTGCAAGTTGATTAATGAGTAAGTTTGTTATTCATAATATTTTATAAAAGGTTGAATAAATGAATCATAAGTATTATTAAATCAAAATTAATATAAAAAAATAAAACATTAATGGGATAACTTAGTTAAATGTATTTATTAAATAATAATAATCATCTATTTTTAAAGTCTAAGAAGGTATACATACCTTATCCTATAGATTTGAACTTGTTTATTATTTATTGAATAAATAATAATAATAATAATAAGAATAATAATAATATATTTTTAAAGTCTACTAAAGTATACTTAATAAAAATGCTTAAGGTCATAATATTAAGAATGATTTTGATAATATTAAGAATGATTTTGATAATATTAAGATTATATGATATTTTCAAAACTATCCCTATACATATATTTAGTTGCAAGTTGATTAATGACCCCATATATATAGTTAGTTGCAAATTGATTAATGAGTAAGTTTGTTATTTGTAATAGTTTATAAAATGTTGAATAAACTAAGCATAAGTATTATTAAATCAAAACTAACATAAAAAGTTAAAAAATATTGATGTGATAGATTAATTAAATGTATTTCTTGAATAACTATTTAAAGAAGAAATTATGTTGATAAATGATACCAAATGAGTGTTGTGATTAATGAAAGTTAAAAAATATTAATATGATAGATTAATTAAATGTATTTCTTGAATAACTATTTAAAGAAGAAATTATGTTGATAAATGATACCAAATGAGTGTTGTGATTAATGAATTTAGTTTATTTATGTAAATTGAGAATTGATTTATGTCTTGTATTATGAGAAGAAGTGATTTGAGGAAGAGGTATTGTAAGTAGTTAACCTAGACTTGTGTTTACTACTTGAGACTTGTGTTTACTACTTGAGGTTAGGGGGCCAAGAATATGTGTAACATCCATGCTTTTAATTTTGAGTTTAGTGATGTAGAACATAAATATATATATGGTTGTGGGTCAAACAATGCAATATGTCAACATTGTATATAAAAAAGCAATAAAATAACACGTGATGTCGGTTGTTGATGGACATGGAAAGAGTCATAGGGCATGAGTTTCCACAAGAAAGGAGAGATCTAAAGGGGTTTTGTTCATGTGTCTTGAATCCCAGGCCCTTATCCTAGATTTATCATTTTGAGCGAACCTTCTAATTTCACCTTTAAGTGTATGACAGCTCAATCACTCAATACATGTAAGAGGGTGAGTGTGAGAGGTCACATACCATAGTTATTAAGACCATGGGGATAAAGTACAATCAACATCAGGGAGTGTGAGAGTGAACTTTCTTTGGATGAAGGGAAATTCATATGGAGAAAGAGAGGAGTCTTTACATTTAGTTTTTGGGACAAGAAGGGAGAACATAGAATTGAATCTTGAAGGCAGGCATAGTGAGCATGTCTGGAAGCTTGTTTGAGATGTAAATTCTTGAAGAGGCATGTTGTTTGTCATATAGAATGAGATTTTGTGCGATATATTATTATGCAACCTCGATCTTGTTGCTCTGCGATTTTTCATGCATCGGCTGACATCCCTGGAATCCTCGACAAGATAGATTCTTGGCCAAACTTATTTGGATCCCTGGAGGGAAGTGGGAAGGATACAGGAATTGTGTACAGTGAAGGGAGGTCCCATTCCTTAGGTTTTGCAAGTTGAGGGGAAACAAATTGGTGGATTGGGATAACTATAGGAGAATTAACTTGTTTTGGGGTTTGTTGGGTTATGAGTGGAAGGTAGAGAGACATCATTTTATTTTGGGTTCCTAACCCCACATCGAGGGTGATTTGGTACTAATATTTGGAGCAACAAATCTATGGTTTGGTGGAATGTCCATCCCATGCAGTTGGTTTCACATTTGGTTTAAAAGATAAGTGTTTATCTCTATTACATTGTTTCTATTTATGGGTTTGATTTGTTGTGCATATACTCTATTCTTGAGTAAATTATTTGTTTTTTTATATTTTTTAATTGGTTTCATTCATAATGATATTAGTGCATGTAAATCATCATTGCATTCCACTTAATTATGAGATTATTTCTTGTGTGCTTACTCCATGTTTTAAATAGCTGTATGAAACCTTATGAATGTTATTTTGTGACATCCTTAAATATTAAAACAATTTATTTTAATGTTATTCTTTTGAAAATAAATTTCCATTTATGGAAATTAATATTTGAAATTATGAAGGCATGTAATTAGTATTTTTGTGACTGTTAGGAAAGCTTCTGACTTGCCAATTGTCCTCTTTTGATGGACACATGTATGAGACAGATATTTTAATAAATTAAATGCTGGAAAGAAAGTAGAACAACCAGGTTAAACGTAGATGACTATGACTATGACTTCATGGGTGGGGAACATGTTACAAGTGTCAAAAGTTGAGTTTTGTCACTAACAACTCCTAAAAATCAGGGATTTGTAAAGCTGTGAATTTCCCAAGGAGGGAAATGGATGGAAAAAGTGTTAGGCAATGGAAAATGAAATATATACAACATATGTGTGAGGTAGGACATTGCTTAGTATGTTGGGGAGATGACTATTTTTTGTTATGAGTACAAGTGGTGTTAGGAAAATGATTTTCTGATATGTACAAAGAGACAATGGGTAAGGAGTGAAGCTCAATTTTCCCTTATGGAGTCATGGTTAGGCTAGGGGGTGATGAGGAAAAGTAATCTTGAATGTTATGTAATTATGGTTGGGTGGAACATGGTTGTTCCATTTGTTTTCCAACATCACTATTACAAATATGTATTTTCATTTGATTCTTTTATTTATGTGTATATTGAAATTGCTTATAGCGACATAAATTTTATTTAATCTACATAATTGAATATGTATTGTTCTATGTATGTTGCAGAAACTTACTAGACCTTTTATAAGTTCATAGAATATGGAATTATGCAATTTAGTCATAGATTCTGAAAGAAGGCCTCAATAATTCTTTATAGTTACACCCATATTTAAACTCTGAAATTTACCATATTCTATAGTATATTTGATGAGTACAATAAAACCATGGAACTATTTAAATATTCCATGCATAAAAGAAGAATTAATACTTTGACCAATCTATAGAAATGTGAGAACACGGGTTTTTTGTCATTTTTATTGAAGTCACAAAATTACAAAGTACACCATTAGAACATGTAGGCAATGAAAGGAAACTACCGAAATATTTTGGAAAAAAACCATAACCGTGTTACTTATTTAGGGGGTTTTATTACAAAAATATATTTAGACTAGATACATTCTAGTTGTTTAATGTGATTTATGTGTCATCATAGAAATCAATGATTTAAAGAAGATATTTCACTGTGGAATCTAAGACAAAATATTCTTCTACCCTTTGATAATTGTTTTTTTTCTTGTGAATAAAAAGTGGATCCTTATATTAATTTCATCTGAAGGTTTACAAAGAAGATTTGCAGCCTATCTGCTTACACCAAAGGGTTATTAGCGAATCCAGAATGACCAGATCTCTATCTTCTTACACCAAAGGGCTATCAGTGAATCCATCAAAACCACATCAACGATCCAGATTTCCTCAGAATGAATGACTTAGGTCTTCTCTTGTTTTTCATGATTTCGCGTTTCACGACTTCGCGGCTTGGAAAGACAACTTCCTTCATGCTCTGGATGCCCAATAGCTGAAATCCCGTAATTCCCTTGCATAATTTTCATGGGACAAGATCGATGGTCCAGATCTCTTCTAGTGCCAATGATCCTAATCTAATCTCAATTATCATGATTTTGCATTCATGATTTTGCGACTTTGGGGAGTGGCTACCTTCAAGATTATGACTCCCAATAGTTGAAAGTCCGAAATTTCCTTGCATCATATACATGGGACCAAATCGATGACCCAGATCTGTTATGGTTCCAATGGTTCTGATCTAATCGCACTTATCATGATTTCACATTTTGTGATTTCACAACTTTGGGGAGTGGCTTCCTTCAAGCTTTGGACTCTGGATAGCCGAAATCACGAAATTTCCTCGCATCATATCCATGACACCAGATCGATGGTATAGATCCGTTCTGGTTCCAATGGTCCTAATCTGATCGTGCTTAATGTGATTTCGCATTTCACGATTTCGTGACTTTGGGGAGTAGCTGCCTTCAAGCTTTGAACTCCCAATAGCCGAAATCCCAAAATCTCCTCGCATCATATCCATGAGACCATATCGACTGTCCATATCTATTTTTGTTCCAATAGTAATGATCTGATCGCGCTTATCGCGATTTCACGACTTTGGGGAATAGCTTACTTCAAGCTTTGGACTATAGATGGCTGAAATCAGAAAATTTTCTCACGTCATATCCATGGGACCAGATCAACGATCCTGGTTGCTTCTAGTATCAACGGTCTTGATATGTTCTTTCTTATCACGATTTTGAATTTTGCGATTTTGAAACTTTGGGAAACAACATCCTTTGACCTTGTGAATCTCGATTGCCAAGGTCCTGAAGTCTTCTGTAAACTATTGATCTTCTGTGATGATGTTTAGGGTAGTCCTTTCCCCTGAGCTTCAGATCATTTCTGACTTGGAAGGAATTCTAGGTAGACAAAGGTGGCACCTCATTCAGATTGAGGCCATCCAACTAGGCAAGCTCCTTGTACTGGAGCTAGAGGGGTGAGCTTTGGGACTGCCTGCAATCTTGGAGATTGATCTGCTACATCGAGTCTACTCCTACATTGGCGAGTCAGTTTGCAACTTTGTTTGCACTTCGCCTAATGTGTGAGGGGATTAGAGTTAGAGAAGGCTCGAGAAGATCCTCGTAGATGTGAAGAGGGCCAAGGAGGCGCCAGCTGGGAGTGATTTTTCCTGGATCTTTGCCATTCAGTATTTTTGTTGCCAAGTCTAATATGATTTTGTAGTCTCCTTCAATAATCAGATGGGTTAGGTTTTGATCTAGAGCCATTTTCACCCCTTTGATGAGACCCCAGATTTATGCTGAATTGTTGGTGTCGTATCTGAAATTTCTTGCAGTTAGGCTTTGAATTTGGCCCAATATGTTTCTTATGACCACTCCATAGCTTGAGTGTGCTAGATTTCTTTTTGATGCACCATCCAAATTGACCTTGTGGAAGCCTGGTGGGGGGGGGAACCACTGGGAGGGAGTGAGGGATTTTGAAAATAGAGGGGGTTGTTGAGGAAGGGTGGAGTAGGAAAATGATAATCCCCAGGAGTTGAGGATCGAGGGCTCACCTTGGTCAGTGGGGAAGTCTTCCTTGAACCATGAATGTAGTTGGAGATTTTCCTCAAGATGTAAGAGGATTGTATTCCAGAGGAGGGTAGGAGGAGATGGCTGAGAGTGAAATGGTCTTTTGTTCCTCTCTTTCCATATTTGCCACACTATGAAGCCTGGTAAGAGTTGTCAAGCTCTTTTCAAGATAGGACTTTTGAAGGGACCAGAACCCCACTCCTTGATGGTGCTAATGATGTTATTTTTAACTCGATTGTTTCTTCTCATGAGCTCAGTGTCTTGGTTCCACAGGTTCTGACTCAGTAGACAGTTATTTAGGAGGTGCTCCATGGTTTATGCCTGGAGATGACAAAGATGGAAGATCAAGGGGCCAATGAAACCTCATCTCTAGATATTGTCCCATGTTAAGATCTTATTATTTAGTAGAAGCCAGAGGAAAGTAGAGATTTTGGGTCAGAGTTTAGATTTCCATATTGTTGTCCAAACGTTGTCTTTCTAAAGGTTATGGAAATTTTCCTATAGGGTGTAGCCCTCCTTGAGAGTTAAGATTCCATGAGGTGTGTATCCCCATCTGAGAATGTTTGGGTCTATTCTTTTTCTAATTCACCTTTGGGTCGTTGCTTGTTTCCATTGTTGCAGGTCACAATTCATTTCCACTTGGAGTTCTTGATGAGTTGATTTCCAATTTTTCCACGGAGAGCCGCTGGGGGTTTCTATCCACAGATCTACCACTTTGGGAGTGGCAAGATCTTGAATGTCATTTTCGTAGGATTGTATATTTTCTTCCATTCGAAGGTGTGGCATTTGTTTCCAGGAATCCATATAGAATAGGGCACTCTGACCATTGTGGATTTCCCAGAAAGTATGTTCCTGTATAAGTGGTCGATTTTTTCATGCCACATTCCAGATGTTGGAGCCCTGAATTTTCCCCTGCATTCTTATAAGTTGATTTTGGTGTGTATTTGGGGCATATTTGCTTTTCCAGAGTTTTACCCAAATATCTGTTGGAGTTTTGAGCCATCTCCACCAAATTCTTGCTCCTGTGATGTTATTTAATTTACTAGGGTCCCGGAGGCCCAGACCACCTCAAGATTTAGGCTTGCAGACTTTGTCCCAACTGACTTAGGCCCATTTTTTGTTCGGGTTGTGTCCATGCCAAAGAAATTTTATTTGTAGATTCCTGATTTTCTTTATAACTGATTGGGGGGTAGCCAGGGCTGAGAAGAGGTAAGCTGGGATGGCCTGGAGAACTAACTTTAAGAGAACAATTCTGGTTGGAAGGTTGAGGGAATGAAAGGTCTAGTTGCTGAGACAGTTGGTGATGGAGAGTAGCAGGAAGTCCTAGAAGATGTTTTTGGCTGCTGATTCAGAGAGAGGGAGTCCCAGGTAGCGAGAGGGCAGAGTGCAGACAGGGGCATTCAGAATTTGAGAAAGGTGATGTTGGATTTCCAAAGGAGTATTGAAAAAGAAGAGTTGTGATTTGGTCAGATTAAAGGTGGTGCCAGAGGCTTCACTGAAATCAGAGAGGATGGAGATTATTTTTGTTGCTTCTTGCACGGTGGGGGTATTCATTAGTAGTGTGTCATCGAAAAATTGGCTATGGGAGGTTGTCAGTTCTAATCTGTGAAGAGGGAGGCCTTGGAGGGAACCATTTTGAATTGAGGTCTTGATATACCGTTCTAGTCGTTCAACCATTATGACTAAAAGAAAAGGGGAAAGAGGGTATCCTTGCCTTATCCCTCTTGAGGGGGAGAAGGTTTGAGAGGGGACACCATTGATGAGGATTGAGAAGAAGTTAGAGAATATGAGGTTCATTATCTAGGAGACCCAATCCCTGTCGAAACCGAAAGTAGATAGAAGCACTTTCATAAATTGTCAGCTTAATTTATCAAAATCTTTTGAAAGGTCAAGTTTTATAAGCATACCTGGAGTGTGGGTGATTTTGAGCGAGTGAATGATTTCATGGAGAAGAATGGCATAGTCCATTATTTTCCTTCCTTCGACATATCATGATTTCTCCTTGGAGATGGTGAAGGGTAGAATAGGCTTGAGTATTAGAGCTATGACCTTAGAAAGGATTTTGTAGATCACGTTGCAAAGAGCTATGGGTCTAAAGTTCCTTAGGTTTGTGACTCTTTCTTCTTTGGGTATTAGGGTGAGGAAAGTGGCATTTAGTGCTGGAAGGACTTTGTGATAGCTGCGTGATTCCTCCACCAACTTCCACACTTCCTTCCTTAACATTGGCCAACAGGAGTGGAAGAAGTTTGTTTTGAAACCATCTGGACCTGAAGCCTTTCCTATAGGTAACTCCTGAATAGCCTGATCCACTTATGCTTGCATTAATGGTCTCACGAGAGCCTCATTCTGTTCTTGGGTGATTATAGTTGGGATGTTTTGGACCACCCACTCTATTGTTAAGTTGCGATCCACCTGGGGTTCGAAGAGGAGATCCTTGTAGACATATGTCAGCTCATGCGTTATTTCCTGATGATTTAACAGGGTGTTGCCTTCCGAGTCTTCCATCTTTGTGATGTGATTGATAATGCATATATGGATCATAGAACGATGGAAGAGTTTGGTGTTCTTCTCTCCTTTGTTGAGCCATTGAACCCTACATTTTTGTCTCCAGAGGATCTCTTCTTTCTTGTACCTTTCGTCTAGTTTCCTTTTGAGTTCATTTTCCTCCTACTGTTGGGTGATTGTGTATTCTTCTTGAATGAATTGTTCTTGGAGTTTCTCAAGTTTTTGTTCCAGTAATTTCCTCTCCTGAAAAATGTTCCCAAAGACCTCTTTGTTCCATTTGTGTACCTGTTGTTTGAAGTGTTTTTTTGGTGCCCATCTGTCTTTCCACAGTGCTCCACGAGTGATGGGCCAACTCCTGGAAATCTGGATGGGAGAGAAAAAAAATTTCAAATCTGAAGGGTTTAAGCTTGGGGGTGGCAATAGTGTCAACCCAGAGTTGAACCGATGAGTGGTATGAACCTGCCTTCGGGAGGATTTTGGATTCTACTAGGGGGCCTTCCAAGAGGAGAGTTTCTGAGATGAGGAAGAGATCAAGCCTGCAAGCTATTTGGTGGTTTCTTGATCTTTAGTTGGTCCAGGTGTAGGTGCCATTGTTATTCTCAATGTCTACCAGTCTTAGGTTCTCTCTGAGTTCCTGGAATTTAGCGCCATCCTCCTCCAAGAACTTTTTCCACCCTTGCTTTTCCTCCAGCGTGAGAATCATGTTGAAGTCGCCTCCTATTATCCATCGCTTTCCCTCCACTAAGGAGCCTAAATAAGATAGGCTCTGAAGAAATAGGTCATTGTCTTGGCTGATATGCGGACCATAGGCATTTGTGATCATTCCTTCCTTGTCCGAACCAATGGCTCTGTAGTGCGCTGTGATGGTCCATGGAGTGGAGAGGCTTTGATCGAGGATGAATATAGAAGAATTCCAAAGGATGGCCAGGCCTCCTGGATCCCCTTTTGACTCTATTTGATAGGATTCACATTTGCACCAACAAATTTTGATGATATCTTATGCAGTTTTCCCTGCACATTTTGTCTCTTGAATCAGGAATATATTAGTGTCTTCCATTTTGATGCAGTTTCGAAGAATCCCTTTTTTGGATCTTCCATTTAGGCCTTTGATATTCCAGGTGAGGATCTTCATAGTTAACAATTTGGTGGGTGGAAAAAGGATCTCTCTGACAGCCTGTGAATCTATCCCGAGTTGATCATATAGTTTCCCGCCTCCTTTATTAGTTGATGAGTCGGTTTTCTACCCCTTCGTTTGTTTTCTTTCGGGTCTTTTCTTGGATATTGGTTTGGGTCTATGTTGATCCCTAGTTTAGATGTATCCTCTGCTGATGAGTCCAGAAATACTTTGTGGACTTTCCTGAGTTGGTCCTCTGGTAGGGTTTGGAGGTCCTTCTTATTGAGTGCTTCTTCTAACCTATCTAGGTCAATTTATGCTAGGTCCTTCTCATCCATTTCCATGATTGTATCTTCCTCTCTTTCTGGTTATTTCACTAAGACTGGGTGACTGTGGATTTGCTTGGTTTGCTAGGGTTTGATGATTTTGTGCCAACTCATCTTCCTTGTACTTGTTGGTATCTTTCTCTGTGGTATTCTGGGGGTTTTCCACCTCTTCCCCTTCTGGGAGGCGGTTGAGGGCTTCAAAAGAGTTATTAGTTGGGTTCTTTTTTCTGTTGATGGTTGTGGGCTTCTTCTGCGCTTGTCTCCTTCGATTTTGAACTTGATTAAATCCTTCCTTTGGTTTCTCTTCAGCTTCCTTCTTGGGGGGGGAATTGAGAGGAAATTCTCTGAAAATGTGTCCATGTGCATAGCATTTTAGACATATGAAAGGGATTTTTTCATAGTCTATGGTTTGGGCCCATTCCTCATCTTCATATTCTAAAATAACTGTAACTCGCAGAGCTTTGAAGATGTTCATATAGACACATATCCTAGCATAAGAGGTGTATTTTCTTTATTTGGTAGCTTCACAAGATTTGAAATATTTACCCATGGTGTTGCCCATGTCTAGTAAAATTTCCTCTAACTAGAACTCTTGGGGTAGGGAATAGAGACGAATCCATACCAGTGCATATGTGAAGTTTTCCTTTTCTAGGCAGAAGCGGTCTATCCAAAAATGTAGGTAGAGTCCAACCGACTTGTAGAAATATTGTCCCCCTTCAAAGATCCTGTCCTTGTCCTCCAGGCTGTAGAATATTATTTCAAAGAAACCTTTGGAGCTCAGCTGAAGCTCATAGTCTCCCTTGGGGTTCCACCATGCCTTGATCCATCGAGCTAGGTCTTTTTCAGTGGGCCAAAGACCTAGGAATTTTCCTATGAGGGCATGGTCTTACATGAACTGTGTATGATCCCCTATCCTTGTGGTTTTGATGATGTACCTGGGTGAAACTGGGGCTTGGGGGATGCATTTGTCGGGTATCCAGACCCGAGCTGCTTTTTGATGCAAGGACTCAACCTACATGTTCGATTCTTTGCTTATTTCCATCTCTTCTTGCATGTATTGTTCTCGTAAGTGCGATGGAATCTCAAAGGATTGTCGACGCGCTCACAAGTTTTCTGGATCTTGGTGGAAATGTTTTGGTAAGAGGGGGATTTCACCCCCCCCTTATTTTCCCATTCTTCTGAGGCGGTCAGTGCAGCAGGGCTGAGTCAGTCAATGCGTACCAAGGGAGTCAGAGAAGGTTCAAAACTGATGTTGTGGATCCAAGCATGAAGAAACCCTAAATTTGCAGTGGTTTTCCCTAGAAATTTGAATATTTTTACCAAACTCTACCCTTTGATAATTGTTACTCAAGTTACTAGGTTGTTATCTTTTATAAGATGCAATACTTACAAAATACAAATTTGAATAAAAGGAAGAGTTACATGATAATTGTACAAATACATACGATAACAGTATAAATATCCGAAACACCATGCCTTGGAAGAATAATGTTGCAGGAATATATCTATATATATATATATATATATATATATATATATATATATATACCACTAACATAAGGAAAACAAGGACATAAAGGTGCCCGATGAAGAAAATTATTACACAAAGAGTGATATACAGGTGAAAGAAATCTTCTGCTAGTTCTTTTAAAATAAAGAGTCAATCAAATTAACTATCAACATAAAATTCATGTGGAGAAACAGAAGTGAACTCAATTCTTATTGATATTTTGAAAAGGAGAATCTAGGTAAGGGACCCGCTAGTGGAACCCAAGTAAATTTTAGGACTCCCTTTCAAAATCGTCAGAGTTCGAATTCAACCTATAAATGGAAAAAAGAAAAATATTATTGTATCCTCAACAATCTTAAAATAAAAATTAAATGAGAAAATAAAGGATCATTGAAAAACTTATCTCTGGTATGGAATAAGGCTCAGGCATCCCTCCCTTTCCAAGATGAATTTAGTTTGTGACCTGAAAGGAGAAGGATCCTCGAGGAAAACCAATGGTTTCCCTGGCAGTTCAAGAGAGACCCACCATTAGTTAAGTAATCTCATAAATTAAATTTGAAAGAAATAAACAGAGAAAGAACATACACTAATGGAAATCTATTGCAATTAATAAAGACATTATGATAATAGGAGTATTCTTATGCTATTTCGCACAACAAATAACAATCCTACTAAATCAACTATTAACTCAACCAATACATGGGTTTAAAGAAAGAAGTGGTATTCACCCTTGAACGCTTAATGTGCTAAGTTGAAAGGGTTACGAGGACAAAAATAGAAGAGGAGAATAAAGGGGCATCGACAGAAATTTCATCATAAATTTAAACCAACACCTATGTTAATTTATGATAAATTGTG
>JASDQU010589234.1:19844-40032 GCA_032191745.1 Picea mariana | reverse complement strand
AAGAAAAGGGGAAAGAGGGTCTTCTTTCCTTATCCCTCTTGAGGGGGAGAAGGTTTGAGAGGGGACACCATTGAAGAGGATTGAGAAGAAGTTTGAGAATATCAGATTCATTATCTAGGAGACCCAATCCCTGTCGAAACGGAAAGAAGATAGAAGCGCTTTCATAAATTGCCAGCTTAATTTATCAAAATCTTTTGAAAGGTCAAGTTTTATAAGCATACCTGAAGTGTGGGTGATTTTGAGCAAGTGAATGATTTCATGGACAAGAATGGAACAATCCATTATTTTCCTTCCTTCAACGTATCATGATTTCTCCTTGGAGATGATAAAGGGTAGAATAGGCTTGAGTATTAGAGCTATGACCTTAGAAATGATTTTGTAGATCACGTTGCAAAGAGCTATGGGTTTAAAGTTCCTTGGGTTTGTGAATATTTCTTCTTTGGGTATTAGGGTGAGGAAAGTGGCATTTAGTGTTGGAAGGACTTTGCGATAGCTGCGTGATTCCTCCACCAACTTCCACACTTCCTTCCTTAACATTGGCCAACAGGAGTGGAAGAAGACTGTTGTGAAACCATCTGGACCTTAAGCCTTTCCTATAGGTAACTCTTGAATAGCCTGATCCACTTATGCTTGCATTATTGGTCTCACGAGAGCCTCATTCTGTTCCTGGGTGACTATAGTTAGGATGTTTTGGACCACCCGCTCTATTGCTATGTTGCGATCCAGAGGAGATCGTTGTATAAATATGTCAGGTCATTCGTTATTTCCTGATGATTTAACAGGGTGTTTCCTTCCAAGTCTTCCATCTTCGTGATGTGATTGATAATGCATCTGTGGATCATAGAACGATGGAAGAGTTTGGTGTTCTTCTCTCCTTCGTTGAGCGATTGAGCCCTACATTTTTGTCTCCAGAGGATCTCTTCTTTCTTGTACCATTCATCTAGTTTCCTTTTGAGTTCATTTCCCTCCTAGTGTTGGGTGATTCTGTATCCTTCTTGAATGAATTGTTCTTAGAGGTTCTTAAGTTTTTGTTCCAGTAATTTTCTCTCCTGAAAAATGTTCCCAAAGAACTCTTTGTTCCATTTGCGTACCTGTTGTTTGAAGTGTTTGAGTTTTTGCTGGAAGCAATACATTTTGGTGCCCATCTATGTTTCCACATATTTAGTCTTATGGAGTGTGAAATGTTATTTTTCTTTTAAAGGTCATAAAATGTTATTGCGAAACACCAGAGAAAAATAGAACAAAACTAAATATTGAAAACCTTTTTTTTTAAAAGACTCTGGGTTGTTTAGTTTGACCTCCAAGACTCGTGAAGAATAGATTTGGTTCTGGAAATCACTCCGTACATATAAGAAATAGAGCTATTGACAATCATTACCCTTATCAAAGGAGTAAGAATACAATGGTGACTGACCATAACAGGGTTATACACACTTCTACCTTTCTCTTACTAAAATACTGAAACAAATCTTGTTGGTAAAGTTGAATTTGTTACGTGTAAGAACTAATCCGAGCACAGTAATGATAAACAGTGAGACAGGTATTCCTTAAAACAAGTTAGAGATTATTAGAGACATGGGGTGTTAAGCGAATCTTGGCTACAGATAAATTACGAGGAACTTGAAGAGCCCATACACGTCATCAATAGAGAACACAAACTAAACTTAGGAAAACAAAGGCATTCTTTCAATAAAAGAGACAAAAGACTCAAGGACAACACACATATGCAAGAATGAATACATATCGTTCTAGATTTTAAAACAGGAAACAATATCTTTTTACAGAAGTGAAACATTTGTGTTACCTTCAAAGATAATCGATGTGTTCCACTCATCGCGACCTAAGTTCTTCGCTTTTAAAAGGTTAAGTGCATTAGATAAACGGATTTCTTTCATTCAGAGGTGGAATCCATGAGTTCTACGATCTGGTGGAGCTTAACAATGAAGACATTTTTATTTGGCCGACTCCAGGGAAAACAAAACATAAATTCCTCTTCAAACAAAGAGGATTGTGCCTAGAGCCTCCACTCTTACTCAATGGTCACACCATCGTACTCCCTTGCAGTAATCCATGTGAAGTAGAGAGGGTGGAATAACCATATTGGTTGGATTCTGACAAGGGTATGTCGTATGTACGTTGAAGGATATTTTTATATATGAAATCCTTCCTCCAGTACTGTTAAAAATAATACATTTTAGGATGATCCTTAAGGGATAAGCCATTACTTCTTATGGGCGAACAATACATAATGACAATGCTTTGGGTTAACAATTGTTCAGAACTTGTCATGACTTGATAGATATGGGGTTATGCGACCTCAAATTAATTTTAACCTCCTTTGTTATTTGTAGTAATATTACGAGTTTTATATCCCTCATTATGCATGGCTACAAATAGTGCTTAGTACCCAAGTCCATCGACATTATGTTTAAAGGATTCAATTTCCTTACCTCAGCGATTTATTTGTATAGAAACAAGTTGTGCTCTCGAGAGCCCCTTTTGATAGACCTTATGACAATTAAACTATACATATATATTAAATAAAACTCAATAAAGAGAGTAAGGAAAACTCCACGAATACTTGTAAGAAGTCCTATTCAAGGGATAGTGGATTTGAATGTTTTTTTTTATAATTTATAAGGGTGTATCCGTAGTATAATTCAAAAGAAATCCTTAAAGCCAATACTCACAAGGTAGGAATACTTTAATGGTTTAAAAGAACAATAATAAGTTGTTTTTGAGAATTCTGTAGATTCTCTTTTTAAAGAAGTTATTATTTAAGTTCTTCCAATAAAACAATTAACAAATAACGTATCCATAATGGTTAACCTAATAAAAACAATTTTGTTTAAGGAAAATTGTGTATGTTACATGTGGTATCAGAGTTGTAGGTTACAAAAATTAGGCCTGAGGACGAAACCATAAAATTATTTTGTTAATTAAAAGTATAACACATAAAATTTTGTTGTTACAAATAGATAGTGTCGATTTTTTTTTATAAATATGTCAACACAAAATGGAGAAGACGAGAATTATAGGTATTCAAAAATGATAATGAAAAATTAAAGAAATCTCAAGAAGATCAATAAGAAATTAATGAGGTATTTCTACGAAGTATAAAAACAAAGAAGAGTCCAAAGAATATTGGAGTGGAAGAGGAAGTTTGTAAAAAGTCCTCAAAATATTCTATGGATGAAACATAAAGACAAAACAAGTCTTTTAATGACACACACATTACATAAAACAAAGCATCTACAGTAAGGAAAAGAAAAAAGATGGACCATTTATATGGAGAGTTTAAGAAAATCAAACCATCAACATTTAACAGTGAGTCCAGAACCGAAGAGGAGGTAGAATCTTGGTTTCTTAACATAAAGAAATAATTTTAGATTTACAATTACTCTAGTAATATGAAAGTAAGAATGACTATTTATAATCTGAAAGGTAAATCCAACATATGGTGAAAAGACTTAAAATTAGCCAAACGACTAAAAGAAAAGAAGATGGAATGAGAAAAGTTTAAGAAACACATAAAAAAAACAATACTTATCTGAAAGTTATTATGAGAGAAAAACTAAAGAGTTTTATGAATTGATGTTAGGATAGATTTCTATGGAGGATATAATTACTAAATTTCTAGAATTATTGAGATTTGTATCTTATATAAAAGATGTAAAGGTAAAAGTTCAAAGGTTTTTGAGTTGTTTAACTTAGTCATACAAGGACAAAATAGAGTTTGATAACAAGCGAAGAATTTTTTTTTGTGTGTTTTTAGGCAAGAAGGAAAACATGACAACAGTGGAACCACAACACCTGACTACGAACTCACACGAGAAAATCAAACAACAGAAAAAAAACAACTCAATGCACAATCAACTTGGAAAAACAAGCGTAAATAAATAAGGAACGAATACCCACCTGACACCAACATGAAAATACCCACAATATAAGGATGACATCACAATCCCGACAAAAAGGTCTCGATGACTAGGAACTAGAATCCTACGCCGCACAACCTAACGCCTTAAGGCGTTACAAAATCAAGTCCCAATAGCCGCTACAATGAACAACGCCCCCAACGGGACACACAGACTCTGGTCGAGCTATCAATCACCTATATCCTTTAGGGCACGCAATAATCCCCCTCATCAAGGATCATGCCATCGCTAGGTGATAGGCATGACAATGACCGTGGTGCAACAACATAACTCGACCCTCAACACCAACTAAAACCGATGTGCTAGGAGATCAAATAACTAATTAAACACCTCACGACTAACCCTAACACCCAATGGACAAGTCAACAAGACGGCTATGACATTCCAACAACCCAATAAATTCTTTGCACAATAATTCAATTTGTACATACTAAATGATTATTATTGAGACAAAAGCTCATTGTAAATATTTTCAAGCCGATATCAAATAAGTGTTTCCTAAGGAGGAATTCGATATCCTTTAATGAGAGTCAAAAAGTAAGTTGCTAACTATTAAATACATCTCGTCTAAATAATTGTTCCTAACTATATACATTATTGATAATGTCCTTTAGACAAAAAGAAACATAGTACATCTAGTAAATTGGATTTAAATGGTTTTGTTTTTTTTGTTTTTTTTTTCAAACAAAAGTGAATATCTCAATCCTTAGATTAGTTAATACTTTGTTGTTAATAGTAATTAATATATATTATAAGTTAAGTGTTACTTGTCGTTTAAGTTGTTGTGGTTAACAAGGATAAAACGAATTAGGCAAAAAGTTAAACTATAATTCTTCGTCGTGAAGGTTAATGTATTGAATCGATGACAGTTGGGTATTTATTCGCTGTAAGTATTTTTATAGGTAAATTGTTATTCTCATTTGAAAATTCGCTATCATAAATGTGATAAGGGGGTTTCTATCATAACCAATAAAATCATTGTCTATTTAAAGCAAAAATCGCTACCCAGCATACACGGCCAGATATAGAGTCAATCTATCACTTACATAGCAACTGGAAGTAAAAGAATTGTTGTCTATTAATTAAAAACATGTTCCATCAAATCGAAATCTATATCTACATATCACATGCAAAACCTGGCATAAATGAGTTGTCCCATGCATTCACAGTGTCCAAAAAAAAACGACAGTCTAGGTTATGGGTTAGAGCCATCAATTCGTTGTCAGACGAGCCTATAGCATAAGAAATTGTTGTGGGTTAATAAAAAATGAAGACACCCTGGAATCTTAGAGACCTTAAAACATAGGCATATGGGACTTAAAATGCAGTCATTATTTCATCCAAACGCAGAGGCATGAATTCACTATCAATCAAGGTATAGACTTGTTGTCTATTAATATAAGAGAATTCGAGGAATTCGAGGTAATGTTGTTTATTAAATACGAAATTGCTCATATACATTAATGTTGTCAATTAAATATTGATGTCTTCTAAATGCACGTGTTGTCTTTTAAATAAATTGTTGCCAACAACCAGTAAATTCATTAACCCATGATTTTGTTGATCCATTAATACATAACAAAAATTGCAGGAATAACAAGAAACACCCTTATGCAATTAAACATATTTTCTTAAGAAAAACTGATAATGCTGTCATAAAATAAAATGCAGATATAAAACAAACTGAAAATGCCAACAAAATAATAACTGATAATGCTAACAACGTGAAATAAATTTGCAGTCTAAAAGGGTAAGTTTGCAGTCTAAAGCATGGCAAGGTCGCACTCCAATAAAGGGGTAAATATCTCATTGAAAAATGGTAAAACGTAGAGTTTAAAATTTGGGGACGCAGAGTTAAAAACACAAGAACGGTTCGCGGATAAGAAAGCTAACAATGACATAATTACTCGACACAAGAAGGAGCAATGGTCCTCAATTAACCAAGGATAGTCAACATGGGTAGATGACCGGGAAACACATCCTTCACTCATCATCCACGCACAAAAAAAAAGAGCATTAGGATCTATAATTTTATTAACACCGAAGTGACAATCGCCGATCCATATCCTCGTTGACTGATAAGGCATGGACTGATGACATAGGGACGAGGGAGAAGTAAAAATCACAAACCCATCACAAAATCAATAAAACCATAGGACAATCACAACATTCAGGGATCAATTTCCAAGGGAATCAAGTCAAGCAGTGAGCTTATGGCTATGGGGAAATTAACTTCTCAATTAAAATGGTAAGTCCAACACCTTCCAACACCTTCTTTACACTGTTAAAAGTACAAAATTGAAAGCATAAGGTCAATAATAATCTACCATGCAGAATAAAAGTAAGTGTAACATAGCCCAAGTCGTATGTATTGAGTTGTTTTCATGCGCGCTCCCTGCAACTCTCGCTTGCGGATCGATGAGACTTCACTGGTACCTCCCAGCCAATGCTAGGGTTTCTCTTCTTCCCCCTTAGCCCCCCGAGCCACAAAGGGGCTATGCACACTAAACCAGAGAATAGCTAGCTCCTATCTCACCTCGCAAGGCCAAGCTACCACTCCTCACCGAGCTGGGTATCCCAACTCCCATAAGCTAAGTCAGTCAAGTCTAAAATTATGCAATGTAACGTTACACATAACAGAAAAAGATCCATCCTTCTCCTTCTCCCTCCTTTATATAGAGTTTCTAAGTCATTATCTTTCCCAAATTCCCAATAATTTGATTCAGAAAAATCCTCCCCATACATGTGTCACCCATCCCCTTCATTGCACCAGAAATTAATTTCATTAATTAATTAATTACTCCTATTTCCCTCACCCACCTAAAAGCCTTACTAGAATCGCTCCTAGGTGTCCCCATATTCCTCACACAATTTAATGACTTACCCCCTTACTAATTTACTAGTTGAGTTCAATTTAGAATGTTCTTAAAGACAAGATTCCTTGCCAAGTTAGTCATTCTGTTTTTTCCTTATGTTTCTCTTTCTCTTTATGTTTCCCCCTTTTTCCTTAGTTTCCTAATTCTTTTAAAATTCCATCTTTCCCTTTTCATTTAAAACTCAAATTCGCAAGTGTAGAAAATTACCTTTTTCCCCTTTTTCTTTTTAATTAATAAATTTTTAATTAGCAAATGTAACAAAACAATTATTTCCCCTTTTGTTTTTTTTTTCTTTTTGTTTTTTTATCCCCCAAAATATTTTTATAAATTAATCGAATTTCCTACCCTCTTTTTCTTCACATGTTTAACGATTATTATTATTATTATTATTATTATTATTATTTTTTTTTATATATATACATTTTTTTTATCACAAGAATCACTTAGACCTAATTTTATTTTCCCAGGTTGGGCGACATTTTATTAGGGAAATTGTTTTAAATATTTCTTATCACATTATTCGTTCTAGGACCATCTAGGTTTATTCATTTATTATTTAACAATGCAATCTGCCCTTCAGGATACACTAGGTGCTCCAAGGGTTCCACTTGCCTCATTCGGTTTCCTTTGCATGACATGCCCTTCAGGACGCACTACGTGCTCCAAGGGTGCCACTCTCCTCTTTCTATTTTTCTTGCGCAACATTACCTTCAGGACGCACTACGTGCTCCAAGGGTGCCACTCGCCTCTTAATTGACTGGGTAGACATCAAAAACCCTTGAAGTCAGTACTCTATCAGGTGATCTTATGGGAGACTATGGGACTATAAGGAATAAGGAACCTACCTTATTGCGTGCCCCTTAGAATAATGATGAGAGAATGTCACAGTCTTCACTCATGACATTATGGGTATTCTGGAACTAGGTAATCGTTAACCTATAGTTCAAGCCATGGCATGAGTGCTAGTAGGCTGTGGCAGGGTTGTTGTCCACACATCTCCCTCAACATCTCTAGTAGTCATGTGTGACCCCTCTACTCTACATGTGAGTCTGGTTGACAAGCTATCGTTAGCCTGCATCATCAAAAAATCATGTCAGAATAAACTCCTCAATCATAACATCTAATCATACTCACATAAGTCATATATAGAACAATCAAACCCTAATAGTCCACTCCCTGACTCGATCCAGAGTCTAAGGGTTTCATCGAAGCCTCAACATCCTCGAGGTCCAAATCTTGCACATTCAGGAGAACCGAGTCAATAGCACATGTCTAAGTCAATACAAAAAAATAACATATAATCACATCCATGATGCCTCATAGTCATAATCAACAACTAATAGTATAATAATCCAAATCACTTGCAAGAAAGTTTCCTCAAAGAATAAGTTCGCTCAGTGCACGTAAGAGCGGGATGTTACATACACCCCCTATTGGTCTAAACTTCATACCAAAGTTTCATAGTATATGAGTGCCAAAATAATGTGTATCACAGCATCAAAAGTCTATCTATCAAACAAAAATGGAAACTGCTAGCGCATATCATATTCATCCTCCCAGGTCACCGAGTGTGGACTATAGTTGTCCCACTGGACCTTGACTTGATCTACTATTCGACGTTGTAGCTTTCGAATACGATGATCCATGATGTGGATCGGCTTAGCCATAATCACCCCTTCTTTCGACACCTACAAGGAAATCATGTCAGTAACATGTGTAGGATCACTAATATAATGTCTCAAAACAGATACGTGAAAAACATTGTGCATACACCTCAAATAATCAAGCAAGGCTAGTCGATAGGCCACGAGCCTCTTCCTTGCCACAATCTCGAAGGGTCCCACGAACCTAGGGGAGAGTTTAGCTCCCTTTCCAAACTCGATCGAACTCTTATGCGATTTTACCCACAAGAATACTTGATCACCAAATTCATAACTATGGTCGACACGGTGTGTGTTGGCATAACTCTTTTTTCGATCCTACGCTTCTTTGATCCTTTGTCTTATTGTTTTCATTTCATATTCCATTTCTTGGATCGATTTTGGTCCCACCAGGACCCTATCTTCAAGTCGATCCCAACTCAGAGGCATCCGACATGGTCACCCATAAGGGAACTCAAAAGGCACCATCTTAATGGTTCTTTGGTCACTGTTGTTATAAGCGAATTCTACCAGTGGAAAGAATTCTTCCAACGCTTTTGTTGGTCCATCACGTACATGAGAAACATGTCTTCCAATGTCTGGTTCATTTTTTTAGTCTACCCGTTAGTCTCTGGGTGATATGCAATACTAAAGTTAAGTTGGGTTCCCAACGCCTCTTGGAAACTAGTCCAAAATCGTCCAGTAAACACTGATCGTCGATCGGATATAATCCTCTTAGGCACACCATGCAACCTCACAATATCACTGATGAAAACTCTATCTATGTCAAGTGCCTGATACATCATATGCATAGGAATAAAATCTTCACTCTTCGTCAGAGTGTCAAATACTACGAAAATCGACTCATGGCTCCTTGTCGTTAATGGAAATCCAACAATGAAATCCATCAAAATAACCTCCCATTTTGATTTTTGGATAGCGTGTGGCTGTAATAATCCTACTGGATGTCTATGTTCATCCTTTACTCACTGACATTCTAGACATCTGACCACATAGTTAACTATGTATGCCTTCATTCCTTTCCAGAAGAATAAGGGTTTAAGGTCTGCCCTCATCCTCATGACTCCCGGGTGAGCCATGTATACTGCTCTATGATCCTCATTTAGGATCAATCTCCTCAACTTGTCACTCAGTGGTACGCAAATCCGATTTTTAAACCTGAATAATCCATCATTGTCAAACATAAATCCTTCAAATCTTGGTACCATCATTGTGTTTTGTATGATAAAATGCTCAACCTCTTTGTACCAGTCATTGTCATGTTGTAAAGTTAGAATTGTTTAAAGTACATTCGTTTGAAGAGGTAACATCAGAAAGATGCATGGTCTTTGACTCAATGCATCTGCCACTCAGTTCATGGTTCCTTTTATTTAAGTAATCTTGAAGTTGTACTCGCTAATAAATTCTGACCAACGTTGTTGTTGTGCATTCAGGTCACTTTGTGTAAAGATGTGTTGTAGTCCACAGTGGTCCGTATTTAATTCAAAATTTCATCCAACAAGGTAGTGTCTCCAAACCTTCAAGGCATATATAATGGCTAAGAACTCCAAATCGTGTGTCGAATAGTTCTCCTCATGCCTTCTTAGTTTCATTGAGATGTAAGTGAGCACTCAACCATCTTGCATCAAGACTCCACCTAAGCCTTCCTTGGATGCATCAGTGCATACCAAGAAGTTCGCGTCCATGTCAGGGACCTTTTGTATCGATATTGTTGTCAATAGCTCTTTGAGCCTATGAAATGCCTCTGTGCATTTCTCGGTCAAAGCTAACTTATTGTTCTTCTTCTATAATTTTGTAATTGGATTTGCTATCTTCGAAAATCCCTCAACGAACCGTCAATAGTATCCTACTAAACCCATGAAGCTACTCACTTTTTCGACATTCGTCGGCACATGCCATTCCATAATAGGCTCGAACTTTATTTGATCCACAACGATACCTTCGCCAGAGATGACATGCCCTATGTAGTGAATCTTTGATTGATAAAATGAGCATTTGGACAATTTCCCATACAATTTGTTCTCTTGCAAACACTGCAGTATCGAACGCAAGTGCTCGTCATGCTCCTTCATTGTCTGAGAGTAAATAAAAATATCATCAATGAATACTTGGACGAACTTTTCCAAGTACTTGTGGAACACCCCATTCATCAAACTCATAAATACCCCTGGGGCGTTTGTCAGTCCAAATGGTAAAATAGTAAACTCGTAATGTCTAAACCTCTTCTTGAAGGCAGTATTAGGGATGTCATCCTCCTTGATCCATAACTGGTGATACCTTGATCGCAAACCAATCTTTGAAAACATCGTAGCACCCTTCATCTGATCAAACAGATCATCAATCCTCGACAAAAGATATTGATTCTTGATCATTGCCTTGTTCAATTGACGGTAGTCAATGCATATTTTCCACGACCCATCCTTATTTCATATGAAAATAGTAGGCAAACCTCATGGTGAAACACTCAGATGTATAATTCCTAGGTCCAACAACTCCTTCAGTTTCATTCTCAACTCTTGTAACGTCGGGTTTGACATCTGATAAGGCGTTATTGTTGTCAGTTTAGTCCCCAGTTTCAGGTCTATGGAAAACTCCAATTCCCTCTATGATGACATTCCAAGTCACTCCTTCGGAAAGACATCTGCAAACTCTCTCCCAATCGGAAGGTGTTCTAGACCTTCCGCTACACCTTTTTCGTTTAACGAAAGGATCGCATAAATCTTACACCCCTTGCGCATGCTCTTCTATAGCTGCAAGGAAGAGATGAACCTAAGGGAAACTCCTTGGTTCTGACCTAAAATTACACGCCTCAGTCCCTCGCCATCAACCAAGCTCAACCATTTTGTCTTATAGTTGAGTATCACATCATGTGATTCCAACCAGTCCATATCGATCATGATGTCATAAGATCCTAAGATCGTGACGTACAAGTTGGCCCTAGTGACAAAATCTCCCAGGTTAAGGGTACAGTCTGTAACCTTCCCTCAAACCTTCTGTTTGGCTCCTGAAGCCATCTCTACAAAGATAAACTCATCCTACTCGACTGCCTTTACCTTAATCCTTTTTAGCATTGCACCATAAATGAAAATCTTGGTAGCACCGGGATCTATCAAAATACTAAGGGTCTGGTCAGCGAAGGTACCTGACGTATTGAGCACAGTCGACTAGTGCTCTTCTTGGAGGTTATTGACTTCTACATGAATCCGATGGGCCTTGCCCAAATCTCCCATGGTAGTGGGTCTGGCTGATCCAGATGCTCTAGTCCTCTCCACGGGGCAGTCGCACTGGTAGTGTGGCTCCCTACAAGTCCTACACCCGTTCTTCGGTCCAGTATTCCTGGTAACCAAAGTAGAAGTTGATGACCCACCGCCCTGAAATCCTCATCTGTTCTGTTGAACAGGCCTAAACGTTTGTTGCTACGATCGACATTGTTGCTGATGTTGTGGTCCCTGATAAGCTGTCTGTTGCTGAGGTGCTCGTCGCCAAGGTGTAGTGAAAGTGGATCCCCTTTGGAAACCATGATATATAGGTGTATGTTTGGCTAGTGTCTGATTTTGAGGTGCACTGGATGACACATCCCTTGTTGGTCTCACTGGAGTCCTGCTCTGACCCTCGCTAACAAGTGCCTCCTCTGCTATGAGGGCCTATTGGATGACATCATGCAAGTTTTGAGGCATCAAAATCCTAACATTTACACCTATGATTCCATTAAGGTTAAACACGAACCTATTGACCTTAAGTTTCTCAGTATTAATACGTAGAGCATACTGAAGAAACTCCATAAAATGAGCCTCGTACTCGGGCATCGTACGACCACCCTGTCATAAGGCATTGAACTCATTGAGATGACGCTCAATGAATTCCTCTGATAGGAACCTCTCTCAGAATCGTTCCTTAAACATTTCCCATGACATGTCTTCGACAGTCATGTTCATTTGTGGTAGGAGTTTCTTTCACCATAGAAGAGCACTCCCCTTTAGTTGAAAGACTGCCATGTGGACCTTCATGTTGGAGGTATAGTCGTAAAGTGCAAAGTACATTGCCATATTCTCCAACCATGCCTCCGCGGCTATGTCATCTGGGGCACCAAAGAACTCAGGAAATTTTACCTTCTTGAGTTTGTGGTGAATGCTACCAGTACCAACAGAAGCGTGTGGGGGACCCTCAGGGGGTGATGATGCCCTGGCTTCATCTCTATCCAAACGACTGATCAATGCCTCAGACATCCACTGGAAATACCTTATCAGCCCAACCACATCACCCACCTCTATATTCGCTTTCCTGACAACCTCTTCATCTCCCTAAGAGTTATACCCCTCAGGCATGAATGCTACTGGATGTGTCATGCCTCCTCCCCTAGAACCCCATCATCTGCCTCTGTGGAGTCCTCTAACAATGATTACCTGCACGAATACAAGTCAACTTAATTAGAAACATTATAATCAAATATCATATCAACAAAAGCCGCAGTGATCCCAAGTTGTGGGTCGAACCTGGCTCTGATACCATATGTGAGGACCCCAATCATTATGACTGTAAGCAAAGATTTTTTTTTTATGTGTTTTTAGGAAAGAAGGAAAAGATGACAACAGTGGAACCACAACACCTGAGTACAAACTCACACATGCAAATCAAACAACAAACAACAACAACTCAAGGCACTGGACAACAATCAACTGGGAGAAACAAGAGTAAATCAAGAAGGAATGACTACCCGCTTGACACCAACATGAAAACTCCTACAAGCTAATTACGACATTACAATCTCAACGCAAAGGTCTCGACGATCAAGAACTAGAATCCTATGTCCCATAACCCAGCACCTTAAGGAGTTACAAAACCAAGTCCCAACAACCGCTACAACGAACATTTCCCCCATTGGGAGGCACAGACTCTAGTCGAGTTATCAGTTGCCTCTATCATTTAGGGCACACAATGATCCCCCTCATCAAGGATCATGTCGTCGCTAGGTGATAGTCATGAGAATGACTGTGGTTCAACAACGTAACTGGACCCTCAACACCAATTAAAACATACATGCTAGGAGATAAAATAACTAATTAAACACCTGACGACTAACCCTAACACCCAATCTACAAGTCAACAAGACGGCTATGGAATTCCAACAACCCAATAAATTGTTTGTGCAATAATTCAATTTGTACATACTAAATGATTATTGTTAAGACAAAAGCTCATCGTAACTATTTTCCCAAGCCGATATCAAACAAGTGTTTCCTAAGGAGGAATTCACTATCCTTTAACCAGAGTCAAAAACTAAGTTGCTAAATATTAAATATGTATCGTCTAAATACTTGTTCCTAACTATATACATTAATGATAATGTCCTTTAGATAAATAGAAACATAATACATCTAGTAAATTCAATTTAAATGTTTTTATTTTATTTTTTTAAAACATAACTGAATATTTCAATCCTTAGATTAGTTAATACTTTGTTGTTAATAGTAATTTATAGATATTATAAGGTAAGTGTTACTTGTTGTTTAAGTTTCCGTGGTTAACAAGGATAAAACGAATTAGGAAAAAAGTTACACTGTAATTCTCTGTCGTGAAGGTTAATGTATCGAATCGCTGACAGTTGGGTATTTATTTGCTGTAAGTATTTTTCTAGGTAAATTGCTATTCTGATTTGAAAATTTCTATCATAAATGTGCTAAGGGGGTTGCTATCATAACCAATAAAATAACTGTCTATTTAAAGAAAAAATCATTTCCCAGTAGATACGTCCGGATATAGAGTCAAACTATCATTTACTTAACAATTGGAAGTAAAAGAATTGCTGACTATTAATTAAAAATGCAGTCCATCAAATTGAAATCTGTATCTACATATCACATGCAAAACCTGCCATAAATAAGTTGTCCCACGCATTTACACTGTCCAAAAAAAAATGACATTCTAGGTTATCGGTTAGAGCCATCAATTCGTCGTCAGACGAGGCTATAGCATAAGAAATTGTTGTGGGTTAATAAAAATGTAGACACCGTGGGATCTCAGACACCTCAAAATGTAGGCATACAGGACTTAAAATGAAGCAATTATTTCATCCAAATGCAGAGGCATGAATTCACTGTCAATCAAGGTATAGACTCATTGTTTATTAATATAAGAGAATTCGAGGTAATGATGTTTATTAAATAAGAAATTGTTGGTATACATTAATGTTGTCCATTAAATATTGATGTCTTCTAAATGTACGTGTTGTCTTTTAAATAAATCATTGCAAACAACCAGTAAATTCACTAACCCACGATATTGTTGATCCATTAATACATAACAAAACTTGCAGGCATAACAAGAAACACCCTTATGCAATTAAATATATTGTATTAAGAAAAAATGATAATGATGCCATAAAATAAAATGGAGATATAAAACCGACTGAAAATGTCAACAACATGATAACTGATAATTCTAACAACGTGAAATAAATTTGCAGTCTAGAAGGGTAAGTTCACAGTCTAAAGCATGGCAAGGTCGCAGTCCAATAAGGGGATAAATTGTTGACTATAAAATGGTAAAACACAGAGTTTAAAATTTGGGGATGAAGATTTAAAAACATGAGGGGTAATCAACATTTCACAGATACAAAATATAACAATGGAAGAATTACTCAACACAAGAAGGCGCAATGGTCCTCAATCAGCCAAGAACAATCAACAGGGGTAGACAGCTGGGCAACACATCCTTTGCTCATCATCCACACACAGAAAATAAGGGCATTAGGATCTATAGGTCTATTAATACTGAAGTGACGACCATTGATCCATCTCTTGGCCGACTGCTCAGGTGTGGACGGATGAGTTAGGGAAGAGGGCAAAGTAAAAAGCGCAAACTCATCACAAAATAAATAAAAGCATAGGACAGTCACAACATTCAGGAATCGATTTCCAAGGGAATCAAGTCAAGCAATGAGCTTATAGCTATGGGGAAATTAACTTCTCAATTAAAATTCTAAGTCCAACACCTTCTTTACATTTTTAAAAGTACATAATTGAAAGTGTAAGGTCAATAATAATCTACCATGTAGAATAAAATTAAGCATACCATAGCCCAAGTCATTCGTTCTGATTCGTTGTCCGGCGCGCTCGATGCAGCTCATGCTTGCTGACCGATGAGACTTCACTGGTACCTCCCAGCCAATGCTAGGATTACTCTTCTTCCCCCTTAGCCCCCCAAGACACAAAGGGGCCACGAACACTAAACCATATAACAACTATCTCCTAGCTCGCCTCACGAGGCCGAGCTACCACTCCACACAGAGTTGAGTATCCCAACTACCACAAGATAAGTCAGTCAAGTCTAAACTTTTGTAGTGTAACGTTATGCATAATAGAAAAAGATCCATCCTCCTCCTCCTCCCTCCTTTATATAGAGTTTCTAAGTCATTATCTTTCCCAAATTCCCATTTAATTTAATTCCAAATAATTTGATTAAGAAAAATCCTCCCCGTACATGTGTCACCCATCCCCTTCATTGCACTAGAAATTATTTTCATTAATTAATTAATTACTCCTATTTCCCTCACCCACCTAAAATCATTCCTAGAATCGCTCCTAGGTGTCCTTATATTCCCTCACACAATTTGACTTACCCCCTTACTAATTTACTAGTTGGGTTCAATTTAGAATGTTCTTAAAGGAAAGATTCCTTGCCAAGTTAGTCATTCTGCTTTTTCCTTATGTTTTCCTTTCTCTTTATGTTTCCCCCTTTTTCCTTAGTTTTCTAATTCTTTTAAAATTCCCTCTTTCCATTTTCATTTAAAACTCAAATTGGCAAGTGTAGAAAATTACCTTTTCCCCCTTTTTCTTTTTAATTAATAAATTTTTAATTAGCAAATGTAACAAAACAATTATTTCCTCTTTTTCTTTTTTTTTAATCCCCCGAAATATTTTTATAAATTAATTGAATTGCTTACCCCCTTTTTCTTCACATGTTTAATTATTATTATTATTATTATTATTATTTTATTTTTATTTTTATTTTTATATATATACATTTTTTTTTATCACAAGTATCACGTAGACCTAGATTTTATTTTCCTAGGCTAGGCAACATTTTATTAGGAAAAATGTTTTAAATCTTTCCTATCACATTATTCGTTCTAAGGCCATCTAGGTTTATTCATTTATTATTTAACAATGCGACGTGCCCTTCAAGACGCACTAGGTGCTCCAAGGGTGCCACCCGCCTCATTTTGTTTCCTTTGCACGACATGCCCTTTAGGATGCACTACGTGCTTTAAGGGTGTCACTGCCCTCTTTCTATTTTTCTTGCACAGTGTGCCCTTCAGGACACACTACGTGCTCCAAGGGTTCCACTCACCTCTTGACTTACTTGGTAGACATAAAAAATCCCTACAGTCAATACTTTGTCAGGTGATCTTGTGGGAGACTAAGGGCCTCTAAGGAATAAGGCCCCTACTTTATTGCATGCCCCTTAGAATCATCGTGAAAAAATGTCGCAGTCTGCCCTCACAACATCGTGGGTCTTCTCGAACTAGGTAATCGTTAACCTACAGTTCGAGCCACGGTGGGAGTGCTAGTAGGATGTGGTAGGGTTGTTGTCCACGCCTCTCCCTCAATGTCTCTAGTATTCATGCCTAACCCCTCTACTCCAAATGTGAGTCTCGTCGTCAAGATATCGTCAGCTTGCATCATCAACAAATCATGTCAAAATAAACTCCACAATCATAACATCTAATCAGATGAACATAAGTCATATATAAAGCAATCAAACCCCAATAGTCCACTCCTTGACTCAATCTGGAGTCCAAGGGTTTCATTGATGCTTCATCATCCTCGAGGTCCAAATCCTGCACACTCAAGAGAACCGAGTCAATAGCACCTGTCTAAGTCAATACAACAAAATAACATATAATCACATCAATAATGACTCATAGTCATAATCAACGACCAATAGTATAATAATCGAGATCACTTGCAAGAAAGTGTCGTCAAAGAATAAGTTCGCTCAGTGCGCACAAGAGAGGAATGTTACAATAACCCAAAAAACTTGAATGAAGTTCTACGAAAAGCAAGAATCGTTTATGACCAATACAAACAACGATCTGAAAATCCAAAAGCATGGAAAGAAAAGAAACAAGAGAGGCTAAATTAGAGGAAAAATGGTTTCAAATGTTCACCATTTGGAAACATGAATAAAGGACATCAGGAAAACAACTCCCACATAAATGTGCCACAACTACATGGAGGTAACTCAGTTAACTGGGGATTCAAGAAAGAAAATGATAATCCTAGAGAACCATTGAAATGTTGGAGATGCGTCAAGCCACATTTATTGAGAAATTGTCCCTACAGGAATGCTAGAAATAAAACTATTTAGAACATGCGAGAATCTTCAATAGTTAGATATGTTGGAAAAATAATTCATAGAATCAATGCATCTTTAGATGGTAGACAAACACATCATTAATCCACTATTGTGGAAATTGAAGGTAAAATTCATAACAACAAAGTATCTCTTTTAATTGACCCAAGAGCTAGTTTAAGTTATGTTACCCAAAGTTTAATAGACTCAAACAAGCTAAAGAAGGTAAAGAATGCTAAATTTTCATTAGTACGGTTAGAGACAGGCACAAAGAAAAGGGTAACATAATTTATTCTTGATTGTGAACTTAATATAAGTGGTCAGAATACCAAGATAAATTAGAATTTATTTCCTTTGGGATCATATGGGATTATTATTGTAATGGATTGGTTAGAAAAGCGCAAATTGATATTGAACTGTTAAGAAAAGTAATTTGCATACAAGGATGAAAACTATATATCAAGGAGAATACAAGGAATTAGAAAACCAGTATCTGTTAGAAAAATATCAACAACACAATTCAAAAAGTGTATTGGAAAAGGCTGCAAAATATATGTTATTCGAGTAAAAAATATTCTAGAGAGAGAAAGAAAACCAAGTTTGGAAGAATTTGTAGTTCTTGAATGGTTTAAGGATGTATTCGTGGACGAGACACCATAATCATCTCCAATGAGATAAATATATTTTTCTATTAATCTACTACTTGGATCTGCCCCAGTATCAAAGGCACCTTACAGGATGAGTATTCCTGAGTTAAAAAAATTAAAAATTCAATTATAGGAAATGTTAGATAAACAATACATCAAACCAAGTGTTTCACCCTAGGGAGTACCAATATTATTTTTCAAAAAGAAAGATAGAATGCTAGGATTATGTATTAACTATCGTAAATGAATAAAATGGTGATTAAAAAAAAACACCCTCTACCTAGGATCATAATCTATTTGACCAGGTTGGAGGAGCAAAAATGTTATCTAAACTAGACTTGAGATCTGGTTATCACCATATTATGATAAAGGACGAAGACGTAAAAAAAACAATGTTTAGAACATGTTATGGACATTATGAATTTATAGTTATTCCATTTGTACTTACTAACACACCAACAACTTTTATGTGTTTGATGAAAAACCATTCAGCCAATACTTAGATAAACTCGTACTCATTTTTATTGATGATATATTAATATATTAAAAAATTGAAGAATAACATTGTACCGAACCTCATCGTTACGACAACAACTCTTTAACGGGTGCAATTTTTTTTTTTGTTTAAGGTGTGTGCACGGGTGTAAAAAGGAACAGACACTCTTGACTCTCATCGCCACGCGACGACTACAAGACACAACCATGATGATTACCACAGGGAGACAAAGGCGCACAACAAGTAGCTGCTAGCAATGAACGACCCAAGACATAAGGCGCACAACAAGTAACTGCAAACAATAAACAACCCAAACTGGGGTATGCACAGTACGAACACAAAAGAAAGAATCCATGGTAGTAGATTTTACTATTTCTGCATAGGAAAGCAGGGTGTTTAATCTTAGTTCTCTACTCTGGAGAGAGAAGGTCAGATAGGCTCCTGGCCAACTGCTCAGGCAGAAACTAGTAATCTCCGTCAGGTGTGTCGCAAGAGTGGAAACCCTGCCTTTAAAGGGCCCGAGACTCTTGATATGGCACATGATTCTTTACACAAAATAATCACACACACACTTATACTAGGCTACAATGAGGTGTCTACATACCTCCCGATGCAGTAGACCAGGCAACAAATTATTACAACCCCATGCAACAATAGACAAAAAGCAGCCACGTCTTCTACAGAAGGTGCAAGACAAGGACTCAGACAACGACCACTAACATTTATGACAAGGAAAGTCTATGACTCAACAATGATTTGTTATTAGCCCACTTTTCCATTTAAACTTATTAAACTCCGAGTGCATTAGCATAAGGCAAATCCAATTAAATTATTTCCCTAAGTTTAAGGGCCTTACCCTTGGTGTTGAAAATGAAAAGAATTAAATGTCCTTACAAATATTTAACCTCATCATTACATTTATACTACCACCTCATTGTAACCAATATCCTTACGTTCCTATGTTATCATACATGCTACCATACTTATATTGATACTACAAGCTTGCAATTAAACTAATTATTAATGCAATTTAGACAACATTGCACCTTTATAACAATCAATAAATAACAATTAATGAGAAATTGAACAACCAAATCATTCAACGATAAATTATAATGCCAATTATCCACACCTATTACAATACTCACATATTATACTAACAAGAGATTGCGGTAAGGTACATGACATTTTACATTATCGCAATAACTTAGTATCT
>JASDQU010589233.1:20924-33854 GCA_032191745.1 Picea mariana | reverse complement strand
AGATGATTTTCTTCTAGATTTCTCTATCAACAATAAAATGCAATGGGGTCCCCTTCACCCACATATGTGAATGCAAAAGATGGTCCCCTTCCTCGGGATCCTTTGGTTCTTCTGGTTGGAATATTGTGGTCGTGACAATAGGAGTGGGTTCTACATCAATGGTTTGTCACCTTTTATTTTTTTCCGAATCAGATTCCAATTCGGGGATTGAATCTGTTTTTTTGACTACTAATGATTGTTTAAAGTGACATTCATTGGTATTGTGCCAAGGGATTTTGTGGAAGTCACACTACTTCCCAGTGTCCTTTTCCAGTTGCTCTTCTTTTCTTTTGGATTGAACTGGTTGTCTTGAGGTTGTTTTTTCTGTGAGTTAGGGATGCATTTACCATACTTTGGTTGTTTCGGATTTGTAGACCCAAATTCTCACTTGTTCTTCTATTTAAATTATTTCTCAATTTTGAAAGAAAATCTATAAGCGACTCCCAGTGATGAGATGTCCAAAAAATCCATTTCAACTTCGATATACTTGTGTAGAGCCACACAGTATATTAGAACCAGATGTCACTCGGAGTCTTTGATACTCAGATTGGTGTGCAAGGTATTTGTGAACTCTGATATTGTTTGGTCCTGCTTTTGATGTAGTGTGGTCCATCTCATGTACTAGTAATCATAGTTTCCCACAGGGTAATATTTCTCCTTGACCACATACATAAAAATATCCCAAGTGAGCTCAGCCCCAAATATTCAAGAATACTCTATGGATTTTTTCTCCTAGTAAGCTTCCCACCAATGTTTGACACGGGGGAGAGCATTAAAGAGCGTAAAGGTGATCTTTTCTCTGTCGGAAAAATTGTGAACAAAGAAATAACCTTCTAGAAAATTTAACCATTTTCAAAAGAATCCGCATTGATATAATATTCAAATACGGGAATATTAAAATTATCTTGTACCTTGAATGAGGTAGAGTCTCCAAACAGACTTCTTGATGAAGACGCGCCTGTTATTGTCGGCAATAGTTGAAGGATTTGGGAAAAAATCTCCAACATCTCGTT
Source organism: Picea mariana (assembly GCA_032191745.1). NCBI lineage: Eukaryota > Viridiplantae > Streptophyta > Pinopsida > Pinales > Pinaceae > Picea > Picea mariana. The sequence continues at coordinate 32,802 of JASDQU010589233.1, read as the reverse complement.
CCTCTGTTGCGTGAGGGATTCTGTGAGCAACAATTTGATGAGATCTTCTGCTCCCTCATTCCTCTTCTCTTCACCATGGGAGGTCACTTGGGATGCCAAGAAAGGTTATCCTCAAGGGAAACTAGCTCGAGACCCAACTCTGTATATCCCGACCTCGTCGAGGACATGCACAAGAAATGAAAAGGAGTAGCCTACTCTGATACCATTGATCTAGATTATTTTGAGAAAGAAATGAAGGAAGAGATATAACAATGAAATATACAAAGATATTCCAATAAACACAAGTACATAATAATGCACATTTTTTATTAATGATATAAATGTACAGAAACTGTAAAAATACAGAGTGAATAAACTCGCTAGAATGGTGGCAGCTTATCTCTGAGAAGAGATGTGACGAATAGACTCATTTGCAGGAACATGATCATTAAAATGAGGCTCCAAATACCTTTTTAACATAAATAAAATCCAAAATCGTAACATCAGAAGATGAAAATCCAAAATATTTGCTGGCCCCGATGGGGGTAGTTGATATGTCAACTTCCCGGGGGTGTAACGTTTGCATACGATCTCCGTTTGGGGCGTTCAATACCTCATTGGAAAGGTATATCTGAGAAGTAAAATTTTTTCCATTGGTTTGGTAAAGATAAAAGAGACATCTGCCCCCAAAAAATTCCCAAAAAATGTTGTTTAGAGCCTCAAAACGACCCCAGAAGTTTGAGACTCGGAAAACTGTAAAAAACTGCCAAAATGGAAAAATGTTCTTTGAGCCAGTGAAATAGGTGGGTGGCCACTGATATCCACTTGCATCAATCCTAACGCCTTAGGAATAAATGGTCCCCATTTCATCAATGCCCCATGGAAGATTTTGCTGAATTTGAACCTTGGTGAGATGCTTGCCTTGCTGAAGAAGTTGTTTCGCTTAGCTTGTTGAAGGTTGTTATGAACCTATTGCTAGAGGTGTTGGATCCATTCAACCGATCTAGCTGCATGATCTGCCCAAGTGTGGGAGGACTCTATCGATGAATATGTAGCATGAGGAGTATGAAGGGATACGTTATATCTTTGCTTGATTGGGTAGTGTGGAGGCATCCTTGTAGGTGAAGCCATAATGTCTTTGTTCTCTTCTACAATCTTGTTGATATGCTTCTACTAGATAGAAGGGTCTTGGGCCGAGGATACAGTGGTTGAAATGTCCCTCTATTTACCTTCTCATTGGATTTTGAAGAGGCTAAATTTTGTATTTTGATAGATTACTTTGCATAACTATTTTGGCGGGACAATAGTCAAAACTACCTTTGGTATTCTATAGAGATGACCCCCTAGAGTAATAATGACACTACAAGGTCGAGACTCATAGGAAGCATGAAACTTCCACATATATTTCTTGCTTAATAGAACATCACATAATTCTAGTGGCGAAACATCACACAGTACCTCATCCTTGAAGGGATTGATGTTGTATGATAGATGACACTGTTGGCTGACATAGAGATCCTATCCCTAGGGGAGCCATCTAATGTTGTATGGTTGCAGGTGTAGTGTTGTTAGAAGATACAACTTCTTGACAACCTCTACTGAGATGAGGCTTTTTTGGCTTCTGTTATCAACAATAAAATGCAACAAGGTCCCCTTCACCCACATTTGTGAATGGAAAAGGTACCCCCCCTCCTCAGAATTCTCTGGTTCTTTTGGTTGGATTATTGTGGTTACGACAACAACAGTGGATTATGCATCAATGATTTGTATCATTTTATTGTCTTATGAATCAGAGTCCAAGTTGAGGCTTGGATCTGTTTCTTTGAGCTTGTCTACCAATGACTGTTTTGAGCAAAATTCATCGGTGTTGTGCCAAGGGATTTTATGGAATTCACACCACTTTCCAGTGTCCTTCTTCATCTTCCCATTGCTCTTCTTCATCTTCCCATTGCTCTTCTTTTCCTGTGGCTTGGACTGGTTTTTTTGAGGTGTATTGTTCTGTGATTTAGAGATGCCTTTACCATACTTTGGTTGTTGCGGATTTGCAGACCCAAATCCCCACTTGTTCTGCTATTTAAATGTTTTCTCAATTTAAGTGCTCTGATACCACTTGTAATATACCAGATATAAAAAGTATGCATAACATAAATAAAATGCTAGAAATGGCAGAATAACAGTAATATAACTAGCATAATCTCCACAATAACACATAAATGATATAAGAACAACAACATAAATAGCACTTTGATTCAGAAAGCAATGTTCAAGGGCCTCTTCGAGGGGGCAACCTCCAATCGAGCAACACTCTATTACAATAATATCCAAGCTAGGGTTTTCATACCCTTGACCCTTATTTATACTAAATATGTCTATCAAGAGAAGCATCTGGAGGAAGATCCTTCTAGAAGTGGAAGCTTCTATTAGGTCTTCTTACATCCGCCTTATTCTATTTTATTGAAAGGCCTTATTAATATTGACCTTTATTACATCCGAATATATTGCTCTACCTATGTGCGGGTTAGGACCCTAACAACATATCATTCAATTCTGTTTGAATTGTTTCTCTCATGATATTCATCACGAGGGTACTATTGAAAACTTTGAGATGTTTTTGTCTAGGAAACTATGCCAAGGCATCCATAAAATTGATTTATTTGTTTAAGTTGATCTATCCTAAAACATAGTGTTTTTGTTTCTTTGTCTGGGCCTATATTACTAGTCTTTAAATATTTAAAGATCAATATTTGAAGGCAAATTTTCTATGTCTCAAACAACTGAATATTCTAAGGAATGAAAGAAGAAGAGAGGAAACAAAGTTGAAAGTGAAATAATGTATCTCTTGATAATATTACTTAACTTTCATACAGAAGAAATAAAATGGAATATGTATCTAAACCATAATATAGAATGAACATAAAATAATACTTCTTCCTTATTCACTAGGGGAAATAAATGAAGTACATATCTAATCAATACTCACAATATATCTTAGAAATATGTAACTTTTAAAAAATACCTTTGCAATTTGTGATAGTAGTTATTGTACTGAATTACCACAATCATGGAAGCAGACACATTCAAGAATAATTTATGAGCATGAAGATAACATCAAGAAATAAGTCACATGAACTGAAACATAGAAGTTTGAATCTCAAAACTTGCAAAATTTTATGAAAGATCTGATCTTTTTCAGGCCAAAAAGCTCCCTCCTACATTGAATTTTGCTTCCTTTTATAATTAGTAGGAATTTGTTTATTTCCTTGGTCCTTTTGAATGTTTTATATTTTCCTAAAAGAATGCAACATTTTGTATATCTGTATCTTTAACATTTTTCTTGACAGAGATTTCTTAGGAAAAACAATTGTTTGAAACTGTCTCTTTCCAAGAAATCTCAGTCAAGATCATGTTATTGATCTGAAACAAAATTCCAATCGTAACAAAAATGAGCTATCTTTTATTTTGCATACATATTTGAAACTTCATTATGACCTAGTAATATCTAATCTTTATAGAATAGATAATCATTTCTAGTATTTTAATTGGCTATGAAATGTGAAGATTCCCTGATGTGTCACTGATGAAGATACACGTGTCACTGTCTTAATATGATTAATGATCTTCAATCATTCTATAATATCAGTATTCCACAAGTGATATAACCTTTTCATATCATGACTAGATAACTAACTGAAGTTTCTGTAGATGAATAAGACTTTAATTGCTAGAATCTTGGTGAAATTATTATGCATGATGGTGATAAAAACATGATAAATGACATTTGGATGCGAAGTTTACTTTGAAGATGATGACGAGTAGGAATAAGTAGCAAAAATCAAACTGATTGTAAGATTCATGTGTGTAAACTTGACCTTTCACATGTCTTCATCTTGTTGATCTATAATCCTCACTTATTGTAGCTCGATAGGTTCTTAGCCATCAAATCCAAATCACATTTATTGGATACGCGTCATACTCTTATTTGATTACACATGGTAGGAACTGATTTGGTGGTACCATTGATATAAAGTGATTTTTACTTTCCATTGCGGTCATTGGAGACATGTGTCAATATTTCACTAGGGTTCAGGTATGATTATGCTAACCATAGGCCTCGGGGGCCGTAGTCGATGGTCACACAACATGTCACAACTCATTTAAATTGGGACTTGGGTTAAGTTTTGTATCCCCCATCCCTTCTGTTAATTGTCGAACATGTGGGGGGGGGGGGCGTGATGGATCTTGGACCATCAATTTAGAGTGTCAGGCACATGATTAGATATGCCAAGAAACATGCACTTTATTAATAAAACAATGTAATAAATTTTTTTAATAAAATTAACTTGTCATTAAAGTTAGTCCCCGAGGTGTAGGAAAGCCCATGACAGAGTGTGCTCTTAAGGCACTCCATGATGTTAAGTCACCAGTTCGAAACCTGCAGGGACAAAAAATCCATCCATGTTAAGGGTTCGTGTGGCTAAGGATGGGTGCGATCCTTGAGTGATTTTGACGGCTTAGATTCCCCTGAGTCATGGTTTCTCAAGCCGCAGGCTAGTCCCGCAAGTCATAGACAAACTAACAAACAAAAAGAAAAAAAACTTATCATTAAAGTTATAATAAACTTTTAAAAACAACATTTTATTAAACAAAACTAAACACTAATCTAAATATTTAAATAAAAACATAAAATCTAAATAATCTAAATGACACACAAATAGAGAAAAATGAAAATAAATTAAACTTCTAAACTATTTAAAATGTTTATTCCAATTTTATTTACCTACTATACATAGAAAACTAGAAACTTAAAGAAGACCTAACCATCTAGAATTTTATATCTATTTTTTATGAAAAATTTGGACTATGTTACAACATATGGCTCCATTTGGGAATTGTGTTTCCCTGCGAGATACTAAAGAATTGCAAACCATGTGCCTTTATTGGGTTATGGATTCATTATGAAAGAAACTAATTAAACATACCCAATGGATGTTATTTTCTCTTTTAAAAAAACATCAGAGTAAACCTTTTCTTCTCATTAAGTAATTAATATTTAATTGAAGAAACTTTATCACTACCATTTTAGAATTTAACATGTTTAAATTGAATGTGGCCAAAAAGATAAAAATATTTTTTACTCATTCAAATTTACTATGGAACTGTTGAGGGTAATATAAATCTAAATTTTGGCTAAGGAGTCAAATTTGTAACTAGTGTTTCATAATTCAAGGCTTTTAAGATTTCAAAAGACTTTTAAGGTTAGAATAGATTTGTTTCTAAGGAAACTTTATAGGTGAGTATTGAAATAAAGATACTCATTGGTACTCTTCCTCATCCTCATAGTGTTGCTACACTGCCAGAAAGTGTCCATAGCCTACGCTGTAGTCACCCCGACATCACAGGCCTTACTTCATTGCCAGCAAGCATCCATAGCCTAGGTGAAGATACCTACATTTCCCACTTGAATTTTATTTCACCATCCCTTTCAATTAGTATGATAGTCTTTAGGAGATGGGGGCAATCAATATTCTTTTGACATTTAAGGGATGATGTCTGTTTGTCAAGGATGAGTTTAGAAAAACTGGAGTTATAAAGCATACCCATAAGGTTTTTATTCCCTCATATATAACTCTGTTCCTTCCAAAACATATCATTTTAATAACATACCTTGAGTGAAACAACCAGTTATAATTTTGACACTAAAGCTTACATCTAGAAACAATTACTCAAAACATACCTTTTCAACTTTCATGAGAAATTCAAGATGTTCTCCTTTTTGGTTTTGAAGTAACATGTCAAAATCTTCATTAGTAGTTGAGACATTTTTTTCTATTGAGATTTTAAAATATGAGAACATAAGGATTTATCTATTCAAAGAGAAGAACTATTAAGCAATGCAATATCCCATGATAAATCTGACAAAACAAGTGAAAATGTTAACCTAGGGAAGAATTTTATGATCTTTGTTTGATTGGGTCATGCTTTCAAAAGATAAATGATAATGATGAATTTTCATGAATTCAACCAAAAAATTATTTGGACACATCTATTTTAGAAATCATCTAAGGACTAAAAAGAAACAATACTAACAAAACCAATTATGTACAATAAATGAAAAATGAATTTTTTAGAACTGAATGAAATGTTTTAAGAACCACCCATTCAAAACTAATTCCAACAAATCTCTTTCCAGATTTTAGAGGGAAAATGAGTTGTTTCCTTCAACTACAACAATTTTGTAAGTTCCAAGCCATAGATGATCAAACTTTCCATGTTTTCCAGGATCCTCTCTTTTGCTGTCCCATATTAGTACTAGGTCACCAGGGATAAAGTTTCTCTGTTTTGATCTTCTGTCAAATATGGATTTCATATTATCTTGTTACTCCTGAAATTTTTCATTAGCTTGCTCTCTAGTTTTCTGCACTTTGATTAGCTAATTCATTCTTCTTGTTAGATCATTTGGTTCTTCTTGACTTTCTTGCAACAATTTCATTACAGGCAAAGAAAGATTAACATGAAGTACAACATCAATGCCATAAATAAATTGGAAATGATACATACATGTAGATGTTTTAGTGCTGATTCTGTAATCCCAAAGTGCAAATTTCAAGTGATAGTGCCAAGCTTTTTTATTTTCAGTCAACATTTTCTTAATGATCCTCATTAAACTCTTATTTGATGATTTTTCCAATTCATTACCCTGAGGATAACATGTAGTTGAATGCCCAAGAATGGTGTTGTTTTTTTGACAAAAATATATCATTGCAAGAGACTTAAATTCCTGAGAATTATCAATTATGATTTACCTAGGGCATCAAAACCTAGCTAGAATATTTTCTTCAAGGAATTTAATCACAAATTCATTAGTGGAAAATCTAGCAGGAATTGTTTCTACCCACTTAGAAAAGTAATATGTTGTAGTTAAGATCCACTTGTGTTGTGCACTAGAAGAAGGATGAATCTCACCTATGAATTMTAAGCCCCATTGTTGGAAAGGAGCTTCAACTTTTATTGGAACTAATGGAAAGGAAGGAAGTTTTTGTTTACTTGCAAAGATATGACATTCTCTACAAGATCTAACCTTTTCATTCACTTCTATAGATAACTTTTTCCAATAATAACCAACTCTCAAGATTGTATATGCTGTAGCTCTCCAAGCATGGTGTCCTCCACATATTCCTTTTTGAAATTCATCTACGATTCCTTTAGTCACTTCTTCGAAAATGAAATTTAACAAGATTCCCAAAGGGTCTTTCCAGTAAATCTCTTCATCTATTATGCAATACTTGATTGGTTGATGTTTGAGTGACCTAGATTTAGCTTGACTAAAATCAGGTGGACATTCAAGAGTTTGTAAGTAGAACACAATGCCTTTGTACTAAGGAGATGAAGAAAAAATATCCTAGAACTTTATTATGGGCTGCTGCAAGTCTTCTTCCTCAAATTCTGCTGAGGTATGTTCTACTATTTCTAAAATTTGATTTATCCCAAGGACTCTACAATTTGATTCAGCCAAAAGCTTTGATAAACCTTGACCTTTAATTATCTTTGTTGGTGTTATTTCAAGATCGTACTCTTGAATTTTGGCTATCCATTTGCCTCTTTTCCCATCCATATCAGGCTAATTAAGGGCTTCTTTCATTGTGCTACTAGGAACATATTCAATTATCTTAGAATGAAGAACATAAACTCTAAAATACTTAAGGGATTTAACCAATGCATAAGCTTGTTTTTCGATAATATTGTATTTGATATCCGAGTCTCTCAAACTTTTTCTAAAATATGCAATTGGTTGTTGTTTATTTTCCTCATTTATTTGTAGAAGAGTTGCATGAATAATGTTATCAGAGGCAAAAGAAAAGACAATAAATTCTTTGGAATAATATGGGGTTATTAGTATTGTTGCTTCTCCCAAAGATTTCTTGATTTGATCAAATGCATATCTAGCCTCTGAAGAGCATTTAACATCACTATCCTTTTTAAGCATATCAGTTTACCACTTCATCAAAATTGGGAACGAATCTTCTCAAAAAATTATTTTTCCCAAGGAAGGATTGAATTTATTTCTTTTTTCTTGGTAGGCTGATAAACTTAATTGCTTCAACATGTTGAGGATAAATTTTTACTCCTTCCTTTGAGACAATGTGTCCAAGTAAATTTCCCTCCTTCATAGGTAAATGATATTTCTTAGGATTCAATGACAAACCATATTTTTTATGTTTAACAAAAGTTTTCCTAAGATGTTTTAAATGATCATCATCTGATTTGGGAAAAACTGTTAAATCAGCTAAATAAATAACAATAAATTTTTCCTTTTCCCCAACAAATTATGTGTCCATAACTCTCTAAAATGTTTCTCTTGCATTCATCAGACCGAAGGGAATATTGTAATACATAAAGGTCCCCCATGGTGTGGTAAATGAAGTAATCTCCTTGTCTTTCTCATGCAGAAAAATCTGGTTATAGCCTMAAAAACCATCAATAATAGAGATTSTATTAGCTCCCACTACCTTTTGCAATACATGATCCATTTTGGGAAGAGGATAGTTATCTTTTAAAGAGGATTTATTGAGATTCCTGAAATCAACACAAGGTCTTATTTCTCCATTCTTTTTTCTAACAAGAATTAAATTTGCAACCTAGGAAGAATATCTAAGAGGAACTATGATTTTTGCATCTAATAATTTTTTAAGTTCATTTTCAATCACTGGGAGAGGATAGGATTTGTCTGTCTTAATTTTTGTCTGAATGGTTTAGATCCTACCTTTTGTGTTGAATGATGCTGGTATCATAAGTCTTCAGATCCTCATATGACCATGAAAATACTTCAATAAATTCTTTAAACAGATCAACATACCTGATTTTATGATCAACATCCAAAAGTTTTGAAAGATTGCTTATTTTTTGTTCTTGTTTAGTTACGATGTTGCAATATTCTACTTCTTATATTTGATTATGAACAATATGTTTAACAACAACATCATATTGATCAAATAGCTTCTCCAAAGGAACTAGTCCCTTTGGAATTTCATTGTTTCTTAATACCATCATTTTATGATTAACAATAATATCTTGTAACTTAGGATCAGAATGAATATCAGAATTAATTTGTTCACTATATTTGTCACCTTCGTGATCAATATGGGTTGCAAAAAATTCATCAACCATTTCCAAAAAATTCTTAATTTGTTGATAATCTTCGAATAATTGCCAGTGTATGACATTGTTAGGAATTGAAGGTCTGTATTTTATTTCCACTTAATATTTTAGATTTGGAACCTCAAGAGGCCTGAAAGTACTTGCTTCTACTACTAAGGAATCAACTTGTTGATTTTCATGTCTGGGAATTGCATGGATATTGAATGTTAAGAAAAGTTTTTCAAATTCCCAAGCAAAATTTTTGTAGTATCTCATTCTAAGATGTTTTTCTTGATAAAACTTCCTTATTTGTTTAACAATAAATTTTGCATCACCATAGACAATGAGATTCACAATTTTCATTCTCCTAACAACTTCTAAACCCAACACTAGAGCCTCATATTCACATAAATTATTTTTGGAATTTGTTTCAAACTGTAGTCTAAAAGTAAATGGAAAGAGTTTTCCAGCAGGTGAAATCAGAAGTATACCTACCCCAATGCCATCCCACGAGGAATCTCCATAAAATTACATTTTCCACATTCCCTCTTCAGGCTCATTATTTTCACACAAAGAAATATTTACATTTTGTGAACAAAGTTCTGGTTCATCATTTACAGATAAAATGAAATAACCCAAGTATTGATCTTTTGAATGTACATGATAATTATTAGGGTGATTTGGATCACTGACAGTGTAAGCAAGTTTGGTTTCCTTGTAAAGTCTCCTAGTCTCTCCACCAAAAAATGGAATTGTGGAATATGTCATGTCCATTTGTAATGGGCCACCTAATTTGATTTCCTAAGATATGGATAAAAGCACTCTATAGTTTACATGCACATTTTCCATGACTATATCCATTAAAACACTTTTTACGGGTATTTGGGATAAATAAATTACAATATCTTTGATCATCCCTAAACATCTAACTTTTCTCGCATCAAAAGAATACAAGTCATGATATGGTTTTGTGATTTGTAAACCTAGCTTCTCTATAACTATTTTTGGCATTAAATTAAGAGAAGCACCTGAATATAGCATGCAATTGTGTAAAAGATGTTCATGAGCTGTTAAGGAAATATAAAATGGTGCCACTACTTCTCCTCTTTCCTCAATATGAGGACCAAACATTACAGTGGTCCTTTCATATTATAGATTTATTGTGTCAGGTTGGGTTGTTGCAATAGAAAAATCAATTGTTTTCATCACTTGTTTCCTATAAACATGATTTTTTGAAATTTCTAACAAAGGGATAGGAATTTTGATCTTATTTAGGTCATTTTCTAGGTTGAAAGAATTGCTTACCTTCTCTGTTTCTTTATGTTACATATCTTTTTTCTTTGTAGCCTATTGATCATATATTTTTTTTGAAACTGTGATTTCTTTCTCCATATCTTTATTGAGTATTTTATTTGGATGACCTTGGTTATTTTTTTTAGTTTTATTTACATTTGTTCTTGGCCTAAGGTCATATTTTTTTTACGAATTTCAGTTTGTAAAGCATCTGCGAAAACCCTATATTGAGATGATGATAAATAATTTGGACTATTTTTATCATCTTCATTAAAGTATGAGATGAAGCTCAAGGATTTCTCATATTCATCCTAGGTCACATACACGTCAGAAAGGTCATCTACCATAATATGCATTTTCTCATCTACATCTTCAAATTCTTCATCAATCAGGTTATCAACCAAATTTTCATTTTTTATAGGAGCTTGTATTGGTTGATCTTCATTTCTCCTTTATCCTTATAAAACTTGGGGAAGGTTGAAAGGTATTCTAAAATTATTTTGATTTCTATTGTCAGGCCTTCTCCCCTCAGTTTCCATCCTAGCTAGTTTGTTTGATAAATCTTTAATGTTTCTAGATATTTAATCAATTTTATCCTCTTGATTTTTATTTGTTCCAGACGTACCCACTTGATATTTTTGTTCTTTTCTCTAACGATCTCCCGAGTCATTTCTAATTATAGCCTTACTTGATGCAATCATATTATATTCAATCTCTACCTCATCATCTTGCATATCAATTAAGGTAATGGATATTCTTTCTCTAAGTAACAAGGCGAAATCTGGGTCAAAGGAACCAACAAATGTAACTTTTGCAGTTGGTTGTGATGGTTTTACATATGCATAGATACTATTATAAAGTTTGCTAAATATTTTAATGAAGCATGGAATAGATTCATTATGTTTCTTTTTAAGATTCCCAAATTCAGTCAAGAAATATAAATGATCCTTCTTTTCTCCCCATTTCCTAAGAAAATCTTATTCTAGTGCATCCCATGAGTCAATGGAGTTTGGAGGTAACCCCTTGCACTATGTCCTCACCTCACCTTCAAATGTTTGAAAAAATATACTCATATACACATATTCGTGCTCAAGACCTTGATTATCTATGAAATAATCAAAGGCTCATAAATTTTCTAGGGATTTAATCACATCTTCCCCATTACATTTAGGCAAGAACTTCAAATAATTGTCAGGAAAATTGTGTAAATTCCCTGGAAGGTTTAAATGGACATATCTAGCAGCTGCCTTGTTGAATACTCTTGGTGGGAGTGGTGGAGGGGGTGGTTGTTGTTGAAGGATATTTCATGCCATTACTAAATGTTGAATTAAAAATTGTGAATTTTCAGGAGTGAGAGGATTGAAAAATACTTTAAACTCTTCTTCTTCTAAATAATGTTTTGGAAAAGAAGTTTTTGGAATTTCTAAATCTTCCTCTTTAGGTGATAAGAAAGGAAATCTAGAGGACACTA
>JASDQU010589232.1:48102-66016 GCA_032191745.1 Picea mariana | reverse complement strand
GTCTTTGGATGCCCATATTGGTTGGTGTGTATAGAAAGAACTTCTCTGGCCAGTGATTGAATGTTTTTTGACTTCAAATCTCATGAATGATTAGTTTTCAGAAATCAAAATCTCTTCTTGATCATTTTTTCTCAATTTTTACCTCTTGACCTTTTCTTAACAAGGGTATAATCTCCGATTCTCAAATCCAAGTGCTTGTTTGGTTAGGAGCCTTTGATTGGATTAAAAGTTGAGATTAATTGTCCTTTTCAATTTCTTATTACTTGGAAAATTGTTACCCATGTGCATTTGAAGAGACTAGTCTTGTGAGTTTGTTATTTTTATCTTCATTGAAAGATCGATTTGGGTGTTTGTTGTGTATTTCTTTTTCATTGGTTGCTTACTTTTTCTTAGTTCCATCCCTGTTTCTTGGTTTCTAATAAAAAATTAAAGACATTTTCCTTTTTTTTTAAGCAACCTTTTATTCAAAAAATATGGGCATTCAAGTATTGAAAGAGAACAAATAGGGAATTTGCATTGTTCATGATTGTTTGATATTACACTTCAGAAAAGATCATACATCGTAGTTCGCATTGTTCCAAAAAACTCCTCTTTCCCTTCTGTAAATAGGATTCATCGAACAAAATTTGTATCATTCATCCCTATTTACGCAATGTTGGGTCAGAGTCTCACACAACATCGGTTTCATTTCCGTCTCCTTTTTTTTGCATAACAACAGCCTTTAATACTATTGCGCAACTTTAAAATTCAACTAGTAACTTTTTCTAGGGCTCTTTTACACCAACATTAGCTAGGCTAGAGCTTTGGAATATGCAATGAGACACACTCTCCAAAGCACAAAACACACAATAGTATCTTGTGATAAGGAGTGTCAAATTCCATTTGCAGCATTTTGTCCTGGGAAGCCCTTCTCACACAAGGGTTAAACCTGAGGTCACATTGAGATTGACAGAGTTAATCACCCTGCTTTGTTGATATTGGTGTAGATATTGTACGTATTATGGGGGTCACTTGAAGATATACCCACAATGATGAGTGAAATCCTCTCAAGTTGATTTTGGCTAGATACCCTACCCTTATGTGTGGATCAAACTGTCGACTGTTCCCCCAGGCATCATTGTTGTCGGTGGTAACCTTAGTATCCTATCTTCTTAGGGTCTTACACAAGGTTACTGTGAAGGGGTAAGTCTTCACGGTACCTGGAATCGACGTTGGTGAGACTCACTCAAGCTCCTTGGAGGGTATACCCATGATTGTGTGTGGGAGCTTGCACCAGGGTGTAAGTCCGTTAAGTAAGTTGTCAACGTAACATTTCCACCCTGGCCCAACCCCTTCTTGTCTCATTGTCGCGACGTTGGATTTCATCACCAACTAGTGACTTCGGAATTAGAAGGTCTTGTTTGCTTGGTTTTGCTTCCTAGATTTGACTAGCGCGTGCTGTTTGTTTACCCAAGTTGGCCATAGAATTTCTTTCGTAAGATTCTAACTCGATCACAATTGACCCTCCATGTCATTCATGTAGAATGCAAGGCCTACCCGCAGAATATCTGGAAGGTTCTCAACCCTTTCATACCAACTCACCAGAGGGCTCTCCTCAATAGAGTGAAGTTCAAGACGTTGCCACTCCATAAGTGGAAAGAACTAACTCTTTAGAATAGTTATGAATTACCAATTCTCCATAGGACTTCTGACTTCCTCCCGACTCCGAGAGACGTATTGTTCAAGTGAATTCTTCCAGAGATATAGTTGTTCAGTCTTCTGGATTACCAACTGGTCCTTTCATAGGACCTGAGGGTCAGTATCCTTTTTGGACTACTAAAATTTTTAGATGGGATCTCTTTGGCTCAGGAGCAGGCGTTGATATTATGACCACACCTGAGCTACCCAAAAAATCTGATCCAGACGCAATACCTTTTACTACTTCCTATTATTTTCCTCGTATAGATGCTCCCACAGCTAAGCACATCTTGACTATCCCTCTACAAATAGTCCATTACACAATGGTCCCAGATACTATGAGTCCTCACACCAGGATTACAGCAGCTATCCAAGCCCCCATTGGCACACTTCTCTTGCCCAGATTCACCCCAACACTTCCGCTCGGATATCATGTGTTGAATGCTTCTATTTCCGCTCCTACACAAATCTCATCCAGGACTTCGACGTTTCTACTCCTTCTAGGCACCATCTCGTTCCTGGTTTCATTCCGAATTTCCTTCACCCCCTTTCATAGGAACTATTCCATTCTCTTTCAGAGGCACTGACCCTAGTGGTATGATCCCGTCTTTCACACCTAATTACCATATTCTTGTAGCTGGACAATTTCACCAAGGAGGACAAACCCAATCCTCTTTTGCAGGACAAATCCTAATTGGGACGCAACCCCCAATTGGAGGGAAACCCCCACCGACCCCACCCTATGGACAAAACATACCTCCATCCTTGGCCCAATATTGGAATTATCTTATTCAAAATAATCCTCACTCGATTGGGGGGCAACAACCTCAAGCTAGCTCCTTCATACCCCCTAGTACAGGCCAACCATATCCAGGCACGTCCAATCCTATTTGGGGATTGAACGCTGAACCCCACACCCCTGTTCAAAGATACAACCCTATGAATTACTTGCCTCCACACCAACAATTGAATCTGCCTGGATCTTTGCATTATATGCAAACCTCTTATGGTCCCACTAGTCTACCAATGAGACTCCCCCCCAAAGTCACCAGTACCCACATGTGAATAGACAGTTACCCTTCTTAGCCACCCTGGACCTCCCTGATCTGTCAAGGATTTTAAATGATCCGATCCGTCACTCTCCTTAATGGCCCACCATACCGGCCAAACTACCATCCAACATCCCTAAATTCGATGGTAAACCGGAAGAGGACCCGAACAATCATGTGATGAATTTTCACCTCTGGTGCTCATCCAACTCCTTGATGGATGACTCTATTCATTTACGCTATTTTTAGTGGACCCTCACAGGTTCCGCCACGAAGTGGTATATAGAATTACCACGAAGCTTCTTCACTGACTTCAACACCCTCTCTATGGCTTTCCTCACCCACTACCAATTACCAATCTGCTACGAAACATGAACCGAAATTTTGAGTTCTTTCAAACAAACCAAAGCCACTCATATCTCTGATCACATTTATGAGTGGCGACGGAGATGACGTCTCATCAAACTCGAACATCTTGATCAGTTGCTAGTAGAGTGGTTCACGAAATCATTCATGAACTACATCGCTCATGACATCACCATGGGTGGAGTTGTCATAGAATAATAGGCAATCAGTCGTGCTCAATACCTTGACCTCGTTTACTCCCAAATGGGTACTCTTTATGACTTACTCCCTGACACACCTCATCCTTCTACTTCTGCTACTTCAACTACTCCTTCTACTTCTCATGCAGCTGACGGAGTGATTGGCACTTTCCATGCCCAACCTCATTCCGTCCAAATCTCTAGCAAAAACCCCAAATCCATTTCTTCTAATGTTCAAAATTATCTGTCTCCTGCCCCTCCCACTGGAAAAACTTCTGAGGTAAACTCTGTTCAATCTACCCCCACCGGCAAAAATAAATCCAAAAAAGGAAAGGGTAAGAACAAGGAGGATAAAAATAATCCACAAACTAAGAAAACCAAAACACCACCTGTTGGCGATAGGGATAAGCGTAAACCTAATACCCTTGTCTTATCTATGGTGATGATCACTACACTAAGGATTGTCCACGACGATATGCGATTACTTAGTTCCTTCAAGGGACCCTGAAACCCCCCATTCTGGTCGTGTTTTCACAACCCTTCCCTTCTCAACAACAGGACCAATTGGTCATTCATGACCAACCTTCCCCCTCCAATACATCCTATGTCTTAATGTGTATAGGTGATTCAAAAAAGAATGACATCACACTTACCACTCGAGCCAAAGAGTATTCTTCCTCCAAAGAGAAGGTTGATGCAATACCTCCTTCATTGGTCCAACCATCTCCCATGACTCCGCCTACCAACGGTCCTCTTCATCTCGAACGACCGAGCCTAGATATAGTCCTTCGCCCTCCTCCAAAGGGTGTTGTTCAAAATATGGCTTTCAATCTTCATGCACGTGCTACCCAGAACTACAGTATTTTCGAAGATCTGGCCCAAGCACCATTCACGATGTCAGCCCTCGAAGTCCTTCAGAGTTTTCCTATACAATGGAAGGCACTATTGAAAGCTATTGGTGGAATCGACCCTACAGATACAAATTTAATAATTTTTTACTTGGAAGATCACATTCCAATGTTACCCCCTCAACTCGCATTCCAAATACAAGTTATTGTCTCTGACAAAAACATTTGTAGAATAGTTATTGATGAGGGTGCCTCAACGTGTGTCATCGGCTCTCCTCCTTTGACTAAATCCCATAACACGCTCAAAGAATTCAGTGTCTCTGGTTTTAATCCTTACGGTGTCCTCCCTTCATTTCCTATTATGTTAGAGGGAAAAATGGTCAACGTTGAAGTGGAGGTGTTTGATGTTCCTCTTGATTACAACCTTCTACTTGGTCGTAGCTGGATCAATTCCATGTGTGCAGTTGTGTCCACTCTTTTCCATGTCATGCATTTCCCACATCAAGGAAAAATAGTTACCATAGACCAATTGACCTTCTTTCACTCTGATGCACGTACCAACAATGTACCTTTCATTGGAAAAAACCGCCCTAGATATGAGAACGTCGGTGTGGGTCTTCTTAAATATTCCTCTTTGATGAGTACTTTCCCCATTCCACCACTCGATGTTCCACATCCATTTGTTGCCTCGATCAACATGATATCCACCTTTGTTCATGAAACCCCTATGCCTTACGACTCGTGGATGGTACCCAACCCCAACGATCATCTTCGTTATGGCAAAGAAATGCCTTTGAGTCCAGTCGAATTTGCTTATCAAGCCATTCAATCGGAAACCCCTTCTACCCCCTCTCTTGGTGATTTATATCCAGATCCATTCCATGTCATTTTTCCTACAGACGAGATGATTATGTCTGTTATGTCTGTGGAAGATACCCCTTGGGATGATGGACATCATCATTCCATCCTCTTCTTGGAACAACGCACCATTGAGGGTTACCAACGACTCTCGACCCCGTCGATCGTTGTCATCATTTCTACTATTCTCGAGTCTACACATGATATGTTCTACAAAGGGAAATTAACTAATATCTCACCCACCATCTCCCTCGACATATCCATATAACCTGGAGTTGTCGAAAATGTGCATATCGGAGCTTCATGTTCCCATGATGAAGTTGTCACCTACAAGTCTCTTTTCCAAGAATTCTGTGACGTCTTCGCATGGAACTATGAAGAAATGCCGGGGATTTACCTCGACATTGTGGTACATGCGATTAAGACATACCTGGGCGCTTAGCCCACCCGACAATGACTTCATCCGTTCCACCCACATAAAGCAACCACTATCAAGCTTGAAGTTGAGAAACTTCTCAAAGCTGGCTTTATTTACCTTATGGCTCTAACTGACTGGGTTTCCAATCTTGTTCCAATTGACAAGAAACAAGGCACAATCCACATGTGCGTTGATTATAGGGACATTAACAAATCTTGTCCTAAAGACAAATTTACTACCCCCTTCATTGACCAGATCGTCGACGATTGTGCCGGAAATGAAATATTCTCTCTAATAGATGGTTTCTTTGGATATAATCAAATCAATATCGTACACGTGGACTAAGATAAGACTACTTTTATTTGTCCTTGGGGCACTTTCACCTACTGGAAACTTCCATTCAGTTTAAAGAATGCCGATGCAACTTTTCAACATGCTATGTCTTACGCCTTTCATGATATAAAGCACATCGTGCAACCATATCTCAATGACTTACCCACTCATTCCATGCACTGTGTAGATCATCCAATACACCTCTGCACCATTTTCCTTCGATGTCAGTTTTACCATATATGCTTGAATCCCCACAAATGTGTTTTTTGCGTAGAATCCGGTCGACTTCTGGGATTTATTGTTTCACGTCAAGGGATCCGAGTGGATCCTTTGAAGGTCGAGGTGATTCTCAATCTTCCTCCTCCTTCCTCACTTCGCCAGTTACAAATTTTTACAAGGGAAGGTAAACTTTCTCCATCGTTTCATCTCGAACTATGCTGAGCTAACTCTTGGATTTATGTGATTTCTCAAGAAAGGTTCTGAGTTCGTATGGGATACCACTGCCAACAAAGCTTTCGAAGCTTTGAAACTGTCTTTGACATGTACCCCACTACTCTTCCCACCTGATTACAGTCGAGATTATTTCCTTTACCTCGCAGCCTCAGACTATACCATCACTATGTTTCTTGTCCAGGAGGATGATTCTCATGATGAACATGTCATCTATTACTTGAGTCGAAGTCTCACGACTACCAAAACCAAGTATTTACATGTTGAAAAACTAGCCTTGGCAGCCATCCATGCTGTTCAACGTTTCCAGCACTATATCTTTTCTCGCAAGACTACGATAATTTCTAACTGAAACCCTATGCAACACATTCTTACATGCCAATTGCTAGGGGGAAAATACTCCAGATGGATCGTAATACTCTAGGAGTTTGACTTAGAATTTGAGCGCGCTAAGTCCAAGAAATCCTTGGTGTTTGCTGAGTTGATATGCGACCTTCCCTGCTCTGAGATGAAAAATGTAGAAGCAGATTCATTACTCGATGAATCCCTTTTCCTGATTAGTTCTGATGACCTTTGGTATGGAGATATCATTATATATTTCTAAACCCAGAATTTCCGGCCCAATTTGTCTAGCACTGATTACCATCGAATACACTACCAAGCCCATTAGTATATTATCATCGGTGATACTCTTTATCGTCGTGGGATTGAATTCATTTTTCGATGCTGCCTCACATTCGATAAAGCCAAGAAATCCCTAAATGACTACCATTCTAGAGCCTGTGGTGGTCACATGTTTGGATATGCTACTACCCAGAAGATCTTACGAGCGGGGTATTTTTGGCCTTCTTTATTCAATGATTGTATAATTGCTGTCCAAAAATGCCATGCTTGCCAAACCTACAACAATAAAATATGGTCACACCCTACTCCTCTACACCCTATGGTATCCATTGGTCCTTTTGTGAAATGGGTATCGATTTCATGAAATGTCACCCTCACTCGGCTGGGGGGCATGGATACATTATTGTAGCCATAGATTATTTTACGAAATGGGCCGAAGCGATGCCAACATTCGACAATACCAGAAGGACTGCAGCATTATTTATATTCAATCACATCATTGCTCGGTTTGGTGTTCCTCAAGCTATCGTTACTGACCACGGTAGCCACTTTAGAAACTTCATGATATCTGAAATCACTAAAAAGTTGGGTCTTCACCATGAAAACTCAACACCCTATTACCCACAAGCCAACGACCAAGTTGAAGCAATAAACAAATTCCTCACTACCATGCTTAGACAAATGATAGGGATTCACAAAATGAGTTGGCACACGATGTTGTTTTCAACATTGTGGGCTTACTAGACATCCGTTAAGTCTACTACCGGGTTTACACCATTCAAGTTAGTCTATGGTCTAGAATCCATCTTGCTGATTGAATGTGAGATACCCTCCCTAATACTAGCTGTCAAACTTCTCCCAAACACTTCTGCTAAAGAAGAACGTCTATTGTATCTCATGCAATTAGACGAAACCCGTTGTGACGCCACCCTAGTTATAGAAGCCCAGAAGAAACACGTCAAAGCCTAATATGACAAACATGCCAAGCCACGCATTTTCTCTGAAGGTGATCTGGTTCTCCTTTACGAACAAGATCGGGATATGCTAGGAGTCATAAAATTTAAAGCTATGTGGCGAGGTCCTTATATCGTCAGGCGAGTTTTTGAGAAAGGATCTTACGAGTTGGTAGAGTACGATGGTATCCCTTTGAGTGAACCTAGAAATGGGCTGTACTTAAAGAAGTACTATGCTTAGGGTCACCTATGCATGAGTGCTTGTATTTTATTGTATCATACTTTTTGTGTGTTACTTTAGTATTCTTTTTCGTTATTTGGTCTCTACTCTCGACTGCTTATCTTGCATTGTGCTTGGTTTCCAGATGTCAGAGTCTTCACCACCCCACATTGGCTTCGCCGATGGCACTAGCCGTAGTACTCAAAACCTTTCTTCTGTTGCATGGGCAATTTATGCCCCTACAAACAAACTTATCAGTCTACGAGGTGTGCGCCTTGGTTGTGCGACCAATAATATTTTAGAATATAGCGCTGTCATCGAATTGTTGATTGATGCTATTTCACTTGATATCCGCCACCTGGTTATACGACTCGATTCACAGCCAATAACACTACAGTTAAGTAACATCTATGCTATCTGAAGTCCTACTTTATTATGGGTATATTTATGAATTCACCTCTTTGAACGTTATTTTGATTATATCAAATATGAACACATTCCTAGATATCTAAATACATTGACTGATGCATTAGCTAACTATGTGTTAGATAGACATTTGAGACATTTATAAACCAATCACACATTACATGTATAACACAACACAAAATGAGCTGGTAGAAGCCGTATATATGTATGTAACGATCAAAAGTTTTTACAAAAATTTTCTGTCCAAGGATCAAAATCTCAAAATACGAAGCCTATAGCTTCTACAAAGTAGCATCATGGATGACGCTCACGATAACAAACAACTGCTCGGGCTACCCTATGGAGCAGTCGATTGAGAGACTCAGACACACCCACAGTATGGCGCCGGTAACGTCTCAGGATCTCCCCAATAGAAATATCCGGGACATCGGTGGTCAATCCCTCCAAGTTTTGTTCCACTGCCTTGTAGTATTCGACATCCCATCTCACCACTGGAGCCGCTTCTCCTCACCCTTGAATGGGAGATGTTCCTGGAGGTCAATATTGCCCCACATCTATGTCATCAAAAGGAATTTTTTTGATTAGTTCTTGGATAAACACAAAAAAATTTCATATGATAAAATTTGAAAAAACATTTAAAAAGAAAAAAATGTGTACTTCTTACCTAAGTCACCCCACTGAGCATCCTTAGGCAGGGCCAAATCCAGATCCCCTTGAAAATCCAAACCAGCATATGCATAGTCATCGATCATCAGCATCTGGGGCCTCAACCAGTCAAAAAATGAATCATTATACTTGATTATAGGCCCTACTACATGTCGAGACATGAGGTTACACCACCTTAGCATCCTCAGATCCTATGGGGATGGTAAACCCCAATCAAAGTGTAGTCATAGCAGTGGGACCCTCTCAAGGAATGACACCAAAAGTGACCCGTATCCAAACTGCTTCAAGTCACCCTTTCTGCACTTCGTCAATTGTCTCTTCATACTACAGAGAACTGCATCCAACCAGTTGAAAACCTGAGGCTCTGTGCACTCTATGGCGTATTGGAAGTAGCTCTGGAGATCCATGTGCGGAGCCGCACTCCCAGCCATGCATGCAATAGTAAACAAGATGGTCCATAGGGTCAAATCTTAGACCCCCCAAATGGTAACCTTACCCTTACTTCTCTCTGCCTCGGGAACACAATATTGGCGACAATAATCGCTCATAGGGAGTCTGTCGCCTCTACCTCTAGTCAAAGTAGCCTGTTATCCACACCATAACAACCTTGTTAGAAAATAGATATCCTCGATATCTAGTGTCAGTGTATGGACTCCCATGTGAAATAACTATTGATCCACGTCCCACATGTGGACCAGGTATTCCAACAACTTGAGTTGGGCTCTCATGCCCGGAATCCTGAAAAATTTCAAGAGCCCACAGTCTCGAAGGGTAAAGACTGTACCCGGGTCATTCCTGACAATGGCATCATCCTCCTCATGTTCTCTTTCTCTCCATTCCAACATCATGATGGTCAAACAACTGTAAAAGATCCATGAGAAGGAAGTCAACAACTTGTTTTAAACTCTTGCATAATTTTTATTGAGCAAAACCTCACTTTAAAATCCATTTTTTGGCCCCCGCAGGTGGACCTTTTGCACAGTGCAAGATTCTCGCAAGTGCCCTGAAGGCCACCTGCAGGAATATTAGATTCTCGCAGGTCCCGCATGGCCCACTTGCGAGAATGCTTGGGTGCATGTTTCAATCCTAAAATGGACTCAAAATGCAAAAAATTGCCAATAAAAATGAAAAATAAACCATGGAAAAGTTAGAGAATCAAGAGATTACCTCGTTGGCTGAAACCATTCACCGAATGATCGCTTGTACCTCCCGTAATTGAGAAATGAAATTTGGGGGAAAATGAGGTATGTTGGACAAGGTTTTGGGCAAAGTAACAATGAAATGGTAAAAATTCCTTTTCACCCATATTTATTCACTTTTTACTATTTTTTCTTGATTTTTTATATTATTTTTATTGCTTTGTTTATAAAACCTAATACCCTAATAGCCTTGTGAGTGTGGTTTTTCACAGATATAGCAACTTTGAAGTCCGAACGAGGGGGTGTGGGTGTTTTTTCTTTTTTTTGCATGTACGACTACTTTTTAAGGTTTTTTAGGAAAAACCTCGAGCTCAGTATTCGTTCGTTCTCGCGCTCGAAAATATATGAGAACGTAACCGAGTATACTTTTTCTCGACTTTCATACTCGTCATGGTAACATGAAAACGAAGAACGTAAAGGAGTATCCTTTAATCTTTTTTCACGCTCCATAAAAATGAAAAGATTGTCGAGCGTTCTTGTTCTTTTCACGCTCATTAAAGTATTTGAAGAAAACGTTCGACGGGAGATAGTTTATCACTTTTTTAGTCTCGTTGAACTCTTTTACGAAAAAGGAACTGAGAGAGTTCTCTTTAAGTGTTTTTCAGACTCTCAAAACATGAAAAATCGCCGAGTTTTCTATCCTTGGACTTGTTAAACAAACATCGAAAGACCTACAATGGGACCAAACCACTCCTTCCTAGAGTTCGTTAAATATTCTCTGAGGTACTCATCCGAAGGATGAGCTTACATCAACAAGCATATGTTATCCTCCTCAAGCTTGTGTAAAAATAAAGAGGTACTCACCAGAAATGGTGGGGGAAATTTTGGGAAAGGGATGTGTTTTTGTATTCATATTAATGGAAGTAAGTGTTGCTCTTGAACATGACACCCCCTATTCGTCATTTGAATCCAGGTTGGGAAATCCATTTGTTTCTCGTTTGACTTGTTACAATGTCATATCTTGGTTCGTCTTTGAGTCAGTGCTGCCAAGTCCTTGGTAATGTCGTTCATATGTTCAAGAGAAGTTCACACGAGCCCTCTATTGAGTCGGCCATCTGCAATTGTCCATTCTTACTATGTTGGCCTTCCCTGTGTCCGTTTAAACCTATATTCATACTTTGTTTCACCCTCAAAATCTGTTATTTATTTCGTGTCATTGACGGGGGATACATCAAGGCCCTCCTGTGACAAGTATTGTTCCTTCGAATCCAACTCATTATCCAGAAATGAGACTTAGAAATCATTTACTACCTTGGAACCTACATGCCTTAATGGCAGGTCTCTTCGCTTTCGACGGGGGTTTAAAATCATTGATCCCTAATCGAGAGATTCCGCTGAGTTATCGACTTCAGCTCATTCATTGGCATTCATTCAAATTGTACTTTGGTACCTTGGGAGTCATTGACATCAATAGTGATTTCCCTCACACTTGTTAACGGTTTTCATCAATGAACGGTAATCAAGTGGTTTCTACCATGTTCGACTTCATCACATGTAATCGCATGGCTAGATTCATACTTTTAGGTGATGGGATTGAAGACCCTGGGTCTCATATTTTTGATCCAGGCTGCGATGGAGTATGTATGATTTGTATCGGCACATAGATCCACTTTGTATGTCACGTGGCTATGCCATTATTCAAGTCCTCTCACATAGATCCACAGTTTATTCCTGGTCGCTATGTAGCATTTTGACGACATGGATACACGGTTTATGATTGGTGGCCATGACCTACATTTATTATTCCATTCATTTGTGATCTGAGCATGGGAATTCCTACCCTAGAACTGGTATTATATTCTGCAGATGCTTGGTTGTTTACAGGTTTCCGATTAGGTGCGCTCCTTGTTTCTGACACACACACGCATTTTACAAAGTATTTCAACTGTCACAAGTTCCGACCTCATACTTTGGGGGGCATTCTGTTACACATGATTTTGATCACTCTGGTGATGTCTCTACAAGTGATGTATTTAGGCTCCT
This sequence comes from Picea mariana, assembly GCA_032191745.1. Classification (NCBI taxonomy): domain Eukaryota; kingdom Viridiplantae; phylum Streptophyta; class Pinopsida; order Pinales; family Pinaceae; genus Picea; species Picea mariana. Next base: position 53,767 of record JASDQU010589232.1, on the reverse strand, counting down.
ACAAGGACTTTTTTCCTGAGAAAAGTGACTATTGTCTTCTTCCAAAAAACACATTTTTACGATGAGTTCGTAGGTTTCCTATATTATAGGGTGCAAAAATCCTTCACTCTCGTAGGAAACCCAAACTTAGGGTGTGAACTGTTCGCAGTCTGCTCTATAGGTAGGGTGTGAACCTATTTCAAAGCTTGGAAAAGAGAAGAGGTCACGAAGGTTCTAGAAGGGAATCTTCTAGAAAATGAGTTGGCATTCGCATGGTTGGCATCCTACTGATTTCTTAGATTTAGTGGCATCATCCTCATCCATTTAACCATCTCTCCTTCTCCTATATATTGAAAGGTTTCTCATGGAAAAGGTTAAGCAAGATTGAATGAAGAATTGGTGAAAGAATTGTGTGAAGAACCCTGTTTGGACAGAAGCTTGAAGACTCTATTTGGTCTATCAAGTTGTATTGGATCTTCTTCATGTAAACATAGAGTAAGTGTGTGTATTGGAACCAAGGGTCACTAAACGGAAGCTTGTGGCATCAAGGCAATTAGGTTGTATCTTCTACTTTCATTTAATATAATACAACGACATGTCTATTTCCCATAAAATTACTCTTATTTTATTGCATAACTCCTTGATCATATGCATAGGTTGACATTGAATGTACTTTGCTATCTTCACTTTGGTTGGTTTGTGTTGTCTTGGACCTGATTTCATAAGAGCACCGGAGAAAAGCAGGAACAACAGAGACCTAAGGAAGCGATATAAAGGTATGCCACTCATTCCTCCTTAGTAGTAGATTCAATGACTGCAACTTAGAGAAAGAGTCATGTCCTATCCTGTTTTGTTCTAGATACAGGTGGATCTAGGGAGATCTATTAGTGTATGCACCTACCGATTTATCTGATAACAACCAACCTCAATAGTTGACCAAAAATATAGTCTCTTTCATGTATTCCCATGTTATTTTCTAATCTAATTGATATTTGGAGTCTTTTTCATGCTTATTTTTATGACCTCCATAACTATAATATACCCTGTTTGTCTTATCGGATTGAATTATTTAAATATTTTTGATCAATATTTGTCTCCTATGGCATAGAGAAAGTGATACTTTGGTGAAATATATTCCATGCAATTCTATTATTAAAAAGTCCAGTGTTTTCAAGTGTGAAAACAAATTTCTCATGTCAAGAAATATTGAGAGCTTATGGGTTTATGGAATGTTTTATGCAATTGAATTTTTGAAAATTTGTTTGGACTAAATTGCTCCATTAACCCATTTCTCTAGGTTACCGAAAGATTTTCCTTATTTCACTAACTAGCAATTAGATTAGAGGATTGTGTTAGAATTTGTTTTTCACTAGATTAGCAATTATCATAATTTTTCTTGTTCTTCATTTCAGATATTTACCTTGGGAATATTTCTATTGGGCTTGAGGTTGAATGGGTATCATTTCTTGACTGATTATTTCCCTTAGATTACTTTCCAAGTTTTCACTAAAAATGCTTTCGTTGATGATGCTAATGAGGTGTCCCATACCACTGGGATTACCTTATCTTTCAAGATTAATTCTTCTCGTAATGACTAACATAGTATTTTTTTTTTTAGTTTAATATAGTCACTTTATTTATGTTAATTTATACGCAATTTTACCTCCTTTTTGCTTAATTTTTCAGCCATGGTAGTGGATTCATATTCTTGTACCATCAAAAGTGAATTCTTAAAACTATCCATTATTTTGGACATTTCAACAATCTGAAAATTTTGTCACTAGAAAATCTCAAATCTATTGGAACAAAAGATTGGTTGGATATTGATTTTCTTAATCAATTCTCATCGTAGTTTTTCTGATTTTTGGTCCTAGAAATCTGTTTGATGGGTCTTAGCTTGATGTCTAAAGTATATTTAATAATGTTTTTCCCTTATTCCAATTCTTGGAGCTAGAATAATGATACCTTTTTGTTGTTGAATATGTGTTATATTCTTTTCATGGTTATAACTAGTGTTTACATTGTGCTTGGAGCATAGGGGGGTAAGAGGGGTTGGAGCACCCCCAAAATTGTTTTTGGTGGTATTTTGCGTCCATTTTTGGGTGGTTTTTTGGCACATGGTTTTTGCCAATGATTTTCTATTTCTGGTTAAGGAATTAGGGTTGTTGACTAATCTAGGTTATTGGATTAGGGTTTTGGATGCTACATGATCCTATATGTATATTATATTGTAAACAATGTATGAGATGAATGAATATAGAATATGTTGGTTTTCCAGGGGAAAAATATCTGTGTAATGTGTGTATTTGCCATTGTATCTTTTCTGTTCTTTTATTGAAAATATATTTGCAGTAAATAATTTTACAATGTTAAAATATACATTTGGTATCAGAGAAATTATTGGCTTAAGAGGGACTCCTTTGTGGTCAAGGGATTGGCTTGAGATTGTTATAATCCTTGTTATAGTGGGAGATCTGCAGTATTGATTCTTCAAGTGAAAAGAAATGGAGAGCAGTTCGAAAATAGAGATCGAGAAATTTAATGGGGAATGTTTTGAGCTATGGAAGCTCAATATGGAAGATTTGTTGGTAGACATAGATCGGTGTATCATGGTGGATTTAGGTACTACACCTACATGAACTTCAATAGATGAGTTGAAAATTTTGGATCAGAAGGCGAAGAGAAAAATCCGATTTTGTCTCTCAGATTTAGTATTACTAAATGTGTCAGGGGAAGCTACAACCAAGGAGTTATGGGATAAGTGATACATATTTAGGAGCGGAACGAACCGATTAATAGAATAAATACAATAAACACAGAGATATGGAGAATACCACAAATATCCAATGAACAATATCTTCTATTAACTAATGAATTAGGATGAAACTGTAAAACTGCAGAATTGAAAACTTACTCGAATGGTGGTAGCTATCTCTAAGAAGAGATGTGGCTGCTACGCACATGCATATGAGAAGAATGGATTACAATGAGGCTCCATAGGAATTTTTGATATTACTCATGAATGCCAAAACCCTAGACATCCAAAAATATAGCCCTAGAAGGTGAAACTCCAAAAGTCATGTGGGCCCTATGGTAAGTTGGTGTAATTTGGTACCTCAACTTCCTAGGGCTGTAACTTTTTCATACAACCTCTATTTTAGGAGCGTGATAGCCCGTTGGAAAGGTATTTTAGATAAACACACATTCCACCATCAAACTTTGACTTTGTCTATAGTTTGACTCTGGAAAGCCAAAAAAATAATGTTTAGGGCCCCAAAACGGCCCCGGAAGTACATCAAGATGTGATGACATGAAAACATACAAAATAATCCAGTTGGATTAGGTGAGAGGACACCCATATCTACCTGGAGGATGTGTGGGGCTTTAGACAACCCCATAAGTGTAGAACCCACAATTACAAATCAACACATAAGAATGTGCTGAATAAAAATGGACACGAGGAGCCAGTTGGAATAGGTGGGTGGCCCCCAATATCCACATGGATCAATCCTCCCCCATTAGGAATCAATGGTATCCATTTTGTTGAGTTCCCCCATCAGGTGAGGAAACTTCTACTAGATTTGGCCCCAAGTGAGCCACTTCCATTGGTATAGGAGTTTCCCTGCCTTGACAACTTGATAAAGCTGGATCCGTTGTTGGCGAGTGCCCTTGAACTATGTGTCCACGATCTGATCAGTGGATGCTTGTTCCATGTAGTCAGGGTTGAGCTCTGTTGGTGTCAACTGTTCTGCGATCTCATAAGTGTCCAATAATGGTGGAAAATATGGGCGAAGGAGGTCCAAATTGAATAATGGATGCAAACCAAGGAAGCGTGGAGTGTTGATCTCAAAATCTGATCTAAAATTGGATTCGGAAGCCTGACAAGGCTTGAAAAATGCTCAAAAATGAAAGTGCTCAAAATCTGACGAAACCTGTTCCATTGCATCTGTCTTATTTTCTTGATTCCGGTGGTATATTTACTTTGTCAAACAGATTCTGTATGGAGAAGATATAGCATTTTGTCTGAAAAGTCAAACAGGCAAAAATTTGTTGACTGTGCAGTCCGTACAGTCCGTACGGACGTTGATGTGGCATGTCCATATAGATGACACGTGGCACGTCTGTATAGCTGATGTGGCGATTTCAGATGATGACACGTGGTGGCTCCAGGAGGCGACACGTGGTAGGCAGTTTTGGACATTTGGGCGCACGGCTGGACCTATCTCGAGGTGACACGTGTCACCACTGGAAGGGTGACACATGGCACGGGATGAAGTCAGCAGCCTATGTGTCAGATGACAAGGTGTACGAAAGATGACGTGTCAGGTGGTGATGTGGAGACCATACGATGACGTGGATTGAATGATGTGGCAGGTGACGGGGCATACGACAACGATGCATGGTAGTACGTGGTCCAATCGGCAAGCAACACATGTCATGTTTGGGTTGGTTGTAGAGGTGCTACGTGGCCCAGTCAAGGGCTACAACGTGGCACCCCGTAATTGGCTGTTTGGTTTTGGTTTGATTAAAAGTTGGTAGTCGACCCGATTCGAACCGGTGACCTCTCCACACCATGTAAAATTTTAGCACAGTCCGAGTTGCCAACGCGCCAATGTATTAATTGTTAATATGAAATGTTTTCATATTTATTTAATGTTGATTATGGTTGGGTTTGGGCTACGACCGGGCCGGGGCTTAGCCCCAGTCCTTGGTCGTGCGCCATTTAAACATGTGACCACCATTTCAACATATATCGCGCGCGTTTTGGTTTAAAGTTTGGTTGCAACGGATTATAACGGTTATACAACGGTTGGCGCATAGCCCGTGGCCCTATGGAAAGGCCACATATGACCGGGTGTTAAGGCGTGCAAGGGCTAGTGGGCCAACACTTAGCCTTTGGCTAGCGCTTGGCCATATTGTGCCATGTGGCCATGATAAAGGGGGCGCGCGCCCGGACTAAGGGGGATTAATGCCTAATTTTTATATTAAGTGGGTTTTTATACCTATGTTATGGGTTTTAACTAATAATTAGCCCATTTGTAATGTAATTAATCCATTTTTGGGGGTTATTGGGTAGTTTTGAAGCCTAAATTCGTGGAGGAAGTTGGACATGGACAACTAACTTCCCAACTATATAACCAAGGCATGTTTGAGGCCATGGGGACAACTTTGAGGGCATTCAGAGAAGAATGATGCTGAGGAGAATCCAAGCCAAAGCTAGTTTGAGGCAAAGGAGCTGTTGAGGAGGAGACGCTGTTGGATCATTTCAGAGAGCTCCGGACGTCCGTTTTGCGTGTCATTTTTTGTGCATGGTTCTAGAGATCTGGGCGAACATGACCAGATTAGTCTTGTATCCATTTGGCATTGAAACGATGTACTATTGAGCTTTCGAATAGAAATAGAGAAGCCTCCCTCATAGAGAAAAGGCCCGGAGACGTAGGCAAAGTTGTGCCGAACTCCTTTATCAATCTGCGTGTTATGGTTTGCTATTTTTTATTGCATTTCAGATCTGCACATATGTATATGGCTGTATAATTCATCTTCTTTCCTCATTCTTCACTAAGTTTTCTCAATTGGTTAATTAACGCATGCAAATTAAAACTCAACCATAAGTCATTAAAAGATCCGATGGATCAAGTGGTATCAGAGCTAGTTGACGTTTGGATTTGAGTTTTGCATTTTAACC